>CAWYPN010000116.1:0-14000 GCA_963966035.1 Acleris laterana
GATAAATGGTTTTATATATTCATTAACTAACATCAATAATTCTTAAACATTATGAAATTAGTTATTTACGCCATTTGCTGTCAGTAGACGTACTACTAAAATAATACTCTTAATAATAAAAGATACACGTCTTGTTACTTCACGAATAAAGATGTTACCCTTCCAAAAAATAATAAAGTGTAATCAGCACCATTATTTCAGCCGTCAGACATTTATTTATACACAGCATATTAAGAGAAAGGTATAAGCAATTAACGTGGCCAAATTTGTTAAAGAAACAGTTTTCACCGATTTATTTTTCCATATTTTCCATCCAAGATAACTTGAGCCCCAAAGAAGACATAAGACACAATACGATACAATACAATAACGCTTTATTGAACACCAAACAAAGAAAGATAAAAAGGAAAGGCAAAACCACGTTATAATCTTATAATACAACCCTTACGTAATCGAAACGAGGATATAACTTGACTGGAGAACTTGGAAAGTGGCCTGACTCCTCTGAAAACCAGTTTAGGGCAATCAAACGTTTTTAGGGATTCTGAGGGACACCCACCCTGAACACGAGATGTCACTGATGATGTTCAGAATCAAAGTTATCGTATGGAATGTAATATTTTGATTTTGATTTCACTTGCTTTTATTCTAATAATATTGTTTTTTAAATAATATTAAATGAACCTATTCTATTGACAGTTGGTTTTAAATAGTGCTAACAAGAAGGTTTTTACTGCTACTTGTAACCTTCTTCTTCTTCCTCAAATTTTTAGTCAAAACTGACGTCGACAATCGACAAACTTCGTGAAAATGCGTGAACTATTTACGATTACGAGCGACATCTACCGCGTGTTTGGACAAGATTTCAACTATAGTTTTCTCTGGTGAATCAAACTCGTAACACTAGATGGCGCTGGTGGTACTGTCTTGATGAGTTCATGATCTAGACACGCGGCAGCGTGTCCAGACAACTTCAAGAAAAAGGAACTGGCGAGCGCAGCCGTGTGTTATTTACACGAACCGTTTGGAGCCACTTTTGACCCCTCAATAACTCCAAATCTACTAAACATAAAAACATGAAATTTGGTATATCCGAAGTCAGATTTTGAGCTTTAGTTTATCCTAAGTTATTTGCTTTGTGTAAATAATTTGGGTGTTGAAATATAAGAAGTTATACTTAATAGCAAATATTGTTGTAGCAAAAAAAAATAATAAGAAATTGTGTTTTTAATTTATTTTAGATGTTGTAGGTATGTTCTTAATAAATAAATATCAGGATTATCTACGGAACTTGGCACCCATCTAGATCTCATTTTTTTTGTCAGTGAAGTCGATAAACACGCATTGCATATTCTTAACATTGAACTTGGCTTGCATTTTCACATGTATGTTTTTGATGGGATTATATTTACAACTATGTTTTGGACGCGACTTCATCCAAGAAAAATGGTTTTACGCTATTGAATAAAACGTGTTTTTTTTTTTTTTTTTTATGGCATAGTGAAGACAAACGAGCACACAGGCCACCTGATGGTAAGTGGACACTGTAACGCATAGACATTCGCATTCACAAGACTGCAATGCAATGCAATCCTAAGACTGCAAATGCGTTGCCAACCCTGAGGACTAAGATGGAATGCCTCTATGCTAGTCATTCATTAGAAACTTTTACCTCAGTATTGGCCTTCTCGTTTTCGCTTGCCATCCTGCAGTTCTGAGTAAAAGATGCGCTTGGCCGCTCTGTCATCTGAGTCTGACATACGGGAGACATGGCCACCCCACCGCAGCTGTCGTCACATTAGATAGGCCTCTATTCCACCGACATAAGCTCTTCGTAGGACTTCCGTGTTACGAACACGGTCCAGTCCAACGAATGTTTATAATGTCGCGTAGCCATTTTAGGTGGAATCTATCTAATGTTCGAATATGCTTACGGTAGAGGCACCACGTTTCGGAGACATACAAGAGATTCGGCAGAACTATCGCCATGTACTATCAGACCATTGGAACCTTGACCCACCATAGAACTGCGTCACAGAGACATTATAAAACAATTTATTTGACACTTCTTATGACTTGAATCATAACGTCTCTGTGACACAGTTCTATGGTGGGTCAAGGTTCCAATGGTCTGATAGTACACAACCATTTTTGTAGAGAGCTTTATGTCGTGTGAGCGAAACACCTTGGAACGAAGTTTGCCCAAGGCTGTGGCAGCTGCTCCAATTATCCAATTGCCCCATCAGGTACTAGCTTGGTGACAGGGGGACTACTCGTAACTCGAACATTATATTCCATCAAACAAAAAAAAATTTTTTTTTTTAAATTGTTCCTTAATTGACGGTGTAGTGTACTCGCGTTACAAAAATACGAAAAAAACCGGTCAAGCGCAAATAATCCTTGCGCACCGAGGGTTCCGAGCCGTAGTCACACCGCAGATACTATTTAATAATAATAATGTTCTATAATTATGTTCCGACTTCGAATCAATCAGCGTGAGTCCCACTCACAGTTGTAAATTTTTAGTATATGATGTTTCTCTTTAAGGTAAATAATACCCAAGTTGGCGCTTGTATGTATTATCGATTTTACGATACAACAAAAAAAAAAACAAAAAAAAAAATTGGACCTAATAGTTTTACAAAGACACGTAAAAAAAATACAGCTTAATATAGCGCTCTCTCTATCATTATTATTCTCAACCCGACACTAATACCGAAAGAGATAAAATCAAGAGGGTTTTTGGGATTAGAACATAACAAATAGTCATGCATTTGGCTGGTTGTAATTTTCCAAGGCTTTTAAAAGAAAAAATACTAGGCCTACGTAGGCCCTAGAGAGTAAAGTGTAAATTTAGGCCCAAGAGATCAAATACATCACTTTAGTTCACCTAAACAACACCTAAGTGAAAAATTAGTTATTAAGTAATTGTACTCGTATTATATTATGTTCTCAAGTCAAAAATAAGACTATCATTTCATCGGGTATCGTTATGAAACGTAGCGTCATTTGAAAAAAAATCCAAACAAAAACAATAGACCGATGAAACCGCCACCTATTGTCAATATGGCAAACCAATACGCTCTCTGGGCTTGAGGCGACTTACGTCGGTACCAGGCGCAGCCGCAGTCAGTTGTTGACAGCGCGTAGTGCAGGGCCCGGCAGGTGGCGCTGCCAGCGCCGAGCGGGCTGCGCACCACGTGTCGGACAGCTGTTTTGTTGTCAAGGGGTCCGGTTTATGATAACTTTTAAAAGGGCCGAAAAAAACGTATCTATCTAGAGGTATAGGCAGAAAATATCTAAAAGATTTAATAATTGCAGCCTCAAGTATAGTTTATTATTAAGAACATTACAATAAATTATCGTGTGAATGTGGTGCGTGCTACGATGTGTTCAGGTGCAGGGCGCGGCGGAGACGCGGGCGCCGCCGGTGCGAGTGGCACGTTAGCGCTATGTACGTGTGTGCGTCAATTCTGTTCTAAACTTGATTGATAACTTTACCGATCGCAACATTTATATCTATGAGACTATGAGTACACTAATGAAGAGATGGCCAATGGGTAATGTTCTAAGTCGCGACACCGACACCGTGAGGATGGAAGAAGAGAGTTCTTAGTCCTAGTCCTAGGAGGTGAATGAACTATTGGTGAAGTAGGGCGACAAATAAATCTGGCAGTTATACGTCGACCAACGTGACCCGTCGCCCTCTGGAGCTCGCTATCTGCGCGGGCGCCGGCGCGGGCGCTCCGCGACACGTCGGGTGAACCAGCCGCGGCGCCTGCTCCTAATCCTCGCCTCACGGATCAGCCGACCCTTCTCCTCGACAGACAAATATCTATTTCTTAGTATGAAAGCTTCTGTCACTGTTTAACTGAAATATAAAACACTAGCCTAAGCAGCTAGCCCAAGTGTTTTAAAATTTAAAGGCAATATTCCTTGGGTACCAATAGAGGAGCACTAAAGAAGAAGGATCATTGAAAATAATATCCTCAAGGGGTTGAATGAGAGGGAGAAGTTTGTATTGAAGTCGGCATTCTTGAAGTTATTAGTTCGTTCGTCCGACCGTCGTTGTTGAGAGAATCACTACCCTGTTTATACCGACTGTGAGGTGTTGCACGGTATAAATTGACCGTAATAAGTACTTATTTATTAGCAACTAGCGACCCGCCCTCGCTTCGCTTCGGTTTATGTGAGTTTTCGGTAACACCCGTACATAAAACAAAGATGAAAACCTTCCTCTTGAATCACTCTATCTATTAAAAAAAAACGCATCAAAATCCGTTGCGTAGTTTTAAAGATCTAAGCATACATAGGGACAGACAGCGGGAAGCGACTTTGTTTTATAATATATATATATATATATATGTAGTGATTAGTAGGATAATTTATGTTTTAAGTTTTTAGTATTGTCTCTGTCCGTCTTCTTTTGCTGTGGGTAGCATCAGCAACACAGTTAACTGACCATTTGTGAATCTTGTCTACAATAAGGCTCACTAGTGGCCAGTTAACCTTGATGCTGTTTGTACAATATTTTCGGTTTTGATTATTTGACCGACTGGTAGAGAATGCCTTTAGGCATTAGGTCCGCGATTTGTACTTATTTCTGTGCAATAAAGCTTAAATAAATAAATATATGCCCATATCGGATATCGACCCTGGAGCACTTTTAAAATTAATCCTATAAGTTTGATTTAGGTTGTATCGCCATCTTTTAGCGAACTGCCATTTCGGCAAATTGTTAACATACTGTTTCACAGGGAGTTATTAATTAAACCATTTGTAATTTTAGTTCTTCAGTAATATTGTTTTACATAAATAACAGTTTCATTACTTAATACAGGTATATTAGATAAATAATTAGAAGCTACTTCCAAACTTAAGAGATGGCGTTAGCTATCCCTTAAAACAGTCATGTTATTTAGAGTCATCTTGTAGAAAACATTTAACTTAAACTAAACTAACTACAGGAAATATTAATTACCAATTGTCCAAAAAAATACTTTTTAAACTTAGGTATATTGTATTCCTTATGACTGCTCGAGCATGAGTGTTTACTTTACAAAGTAGAATGCCACTTTTTCGACCCTCCGCAAATAATTCATACATCATCCGGGATAATGTGTTATATTTTCTTTTCGAAGAAGTACTACCTAGCAATCATAGTTGTGCTTCTTCGAAGCCTAACGACCGCGCGAAGAGACTCGCGACTGAATTTATACGAAAGCATGTTGTTATCTTGGCACATGAACTCATTCATTCAGCAAACGGGTCTTGATTGAGATGATTCAAATTGGGAATCCAGTGTCGTAGACCGTAGTACATGCTGCAAGCCTCAGTTCAATGATCTGCCGATTTCACGTGCATGTGGATGTCTTGTGCGTATTTGTTTCGCCTGGTTCCGGCCGACGGGGTGAAGCCCCCCGCGCGCGCGTCTCTAGGAGCGGGCGGGTGACCGGCGCTCGCCCTCGCGGACCAGATAACGAGGCTTATCGCGCGCCCTTATCGCCGCGACGCAAACAGCGTGTTTGTACACAATCACAGATCGGAAAATAACGAGCGCGGCCGATAACTCCTAACCCCGCCCGCCGCAACCCGAAACGCAGTTTAAATTGGTGAAGACAAAGTCGTGTTTCTATTACCGCGCTGACGCGCCGATAAACTATGCTCTGTGACCCTGCGCCGCCCGCGTTATCTCAAGAACGTCCTCCGCGCGACCATCCCGCCTGTCGCCATGCCGCGGTCGGGTGTACGTGCCTGCCACTTACACACGAGTACCTATCGATCATTATCATTAAGTGGATGCTAGTGGATGCTAGTGGATGCGCTAGTCATCCCGGATGCAACGAGAGCAGGCCTGCCGACCTGTGCGAGGCAGCTAAGCGGTTCCCAAAGATAGTTCCATGTTAGATTTAGGTACTTACCCCATTTCCCTTAGCTCGGAAAGTGTCATTTTATTGGTGATCTTTCAGTGTTCCACACCAAATAAGAACCCTTATAAGATGGCTGTTGGCTAAGATTATTTTTCTCAGTAGCCGAAGCTGTGAAGCGATAATGTTGAATAGTTCAGGGGCCCGCCAGATTTAGACCTTTGAAATTAGAATTTATTTATTTAGGCTGCATTTTTCTTTAAAGCTATCATGTGAAATGTCATTTAAAAGCTTCCGTTAACGTGAAACGCATATTTTTATAACATATTTTCATGTTTCTATACGACGCATGACAACTGCACTTTAAATATATCAAGGTACTTAACAGGAAAAATAAAAGTACAGAAATGGTCATAAGACTTTGTAATGCGGTTAGTAAAATAGGTAGTACTATCAGCCCAATGGAACCCTGACCCACCATAGAACCGTGTCACAGTGACATTATAAAACAATTTGTTTGACACTTCTTATGACTTGAATCATAACGTCTCTGTGACACAGTTCTATGGTGGGTCAAGGTTCCAATGGTCTGAATTCTGATAGTACATAGGGAACGGAGCAAACTACAAAAATGTCAGTTACGGTTTCTGTTCTAGTACTTAAAACGAGACTCCTATATCCAATGAGTTATCATTTGTTTGTCCTAATCCTAATGCATTGTTTGATCGAAAACAGTCCTTACAATCGAGATCGTGTTTTTTTATTACTATAAAAACAAACCTAACCAAAATTAACTGTTCTACACAGCTGCTATGATTATTTCAGTAATGTTAATGTCAGCCTAAAAGGATGTTAAGCGCACAGATTGTACATCTAACAATAGATACAATACAGGTCAGGTAGGTCAAACAATTTTATGCGTTTTGACGGAATACCACTTAACAGAGCTAGATTTTAATTTCATAGGGCTTAATGAAAATCTAGGACTGCCACTGGCTCAGCGGTTGTTGTGGCGTCGGCGCACCGGGGCCGGCGAGTGTGTGACGTCACGTACGCTGTGGAACAGATTACGCTGCGCGGCGTGGCCCTGCAGCGCAGTGTCAGGCGGCGCGCCACTTAATTGAGTTTTGTTTTAAACGATATAACCGTGACCAAGCAGTTAAGCCCGGAGGCATTTCATGTACGTATAACAAAATCGTCAATATACATTATTATACTCGTACTTTAATGGCCATATTCTGACAAGGGATGAATGGAAAGATGGGATGCACCTATCACAAGAAGGGAACGCGACATAGTACTCGAATGGTTCAAAAATAAGCTCCGCAGTAGCATAAGTATGGGCAACTACGCAACGGTCTTCCAGGCGGAGTTGATCGTAATAATTACCTATACACAAAAGAGTATAGGTGGGCCTGCACAGGAAAAAAACTATCTATGTTCTAAGCGACAGTCATGCGGCACTTAGGGCATTGATAGTGCCCAAAGTAGACTCAAGACTTGTCTACAGTGGAATCCAAGCCATAAACAAGCTTGGTAAGGACTAAAAAAAATAAATAAAAAAAATAATAATAATAATAATAATAATTGGAAATATTTGAATTTGAATTTGAATTTAAGCAGTAAGACTGATGTGGATTCCAGGACACGAAGGTTTTCTCGGAAATGAAGCCGCGGACAAACGGGCAAAGGAAGGACGCATGTACGTCGGAACTGAAACATTAGTGGCACCCTCACCGGGCAACATAAAAGAAGCTCTGGACAACAACGCCCTGGAAAAACACCAGATAGAGTGCAAAACCACGGTAGGCTTAGAGCATATAAAGCGCTTCATAGAAAGAATTGACTACAATTGCAACCAATCAACGTTGGACACTCAGCAGAAGAAAACTCCTATGCATTATCAGAGTGTTTCCTGGGCGCTTTAGGGTTAAACATCTCCTAGCAAAGATGGGCCTTTGCTTGCTTGATTAGATTAATGTGCGGCGAAGAGGTGGAAACAATGAAACACTTATTGTGTGAATGTGATGCCCTCGCTCGAGTAAGAATAAAAATCCTTAGTTGACTAAGTATATTCACTTTCTGGAAGGGGTAAAGACTGCGTTGGATTAAGCGCTAAATATAAAGAGGTGTAATAACACAACTGATCCCATAGGGTCGAAGTGTGAGCCGTAAAACCCCACCAATAAGATAAGATAAGGTAAAGTTATAGCTAATGACTGTTAGGAAAAAGTAATATCACCGTCGGCGTCATCGGTCCCCTGCCACGAAACTAACGTCTATCCGCCGAACTCAAACGCGAGCCACCTGACGAAACGTTTAGCGGCTGAGAAATACTTTACTACATTTTCGACTGTTTAGTGAATCAATATGTGGGGCTCGTTATGTAAATAATAATAATCTTTTATGGAGGTATTAAAATTATCTTTTAACCTCCATTTTTAATTGAAATGTTGCTAATTTTTATTTTGCTAGATTATTGTCCTTTAATTAATTTAAATTTCTGACGACTACAACCTACTAAATATTGAGTAATAGAATCTGAAATCTGTAATCTGTTAACTAACGCAAATGATTTGCTAAACACTACTCTGAATAAAGGTGTACGGGGTGATGCCTGGAGGGCCAGATTTGTTAGTGTTGTTATGGATCGCGAGGGACACCCGTCCGCCGGCGGTCGGCGTCGGCGCTAATAAGATGCGACCCCGGGGCTCCCGCGCAGCGATTGACTTTCAAATGGCGCGGGTTCAGCGCGGGCGCCGCTGCGGCTTGCGCTCAAACAAAATGCACTCGCTACATTCATTACGGGGCAACCTCTCATACAGGATATCCTAGCACGGACGCCCGGTGCTTATGCGGGTTATTACCTTATCGTCATTTACTGTACCCATATCACTGACCTATTCGTATATCAAGATTTGTGTTAATTTGATTTGATTTCTCTATAAGAAAATTTTCCTGTTGAGTGGAGAACGTTCAGCACCGACTAATTTATATTATCTAGGCGGTCGGTGGTGCAAAAGGTCTTAATCGACAACCAGCGTGTGCTCATTGTCAAGCGCATTATAGTAGTTTACGCAATAGTTGTATAAGAGAGGTCAAAAAATATGCGTGGCGTGTGTTACGATGTGAGCCGAAGGCGAACATCGTAAAGGTAAGCGCCACGAGTTTTTTTTGACTTAGTTATACACCGTTGCATACAATACTTTTTCTACGACTAGGTTTCAAATGAAATGCAAAACTAAGCGAAAAAATTTACAAACGAACGAACGAAGTAAAGAACAACAAACGAGCGGGAAACAAGAAAATGACAAAATATGTGTCTATGGTTTACTTTGTTTTTAAATTGACGGAATGGAAAATAGAATTATTTACAATTCCAAAACATTTTAATTTGACCAATCAGAATACTTCACCAAATTAAATCCACCAATCACAATACACATCGACTGTCAAACGGAACGATAGGATCTTTTAGGTACGTGTTTCTCTTTAACTAATTTAAATCTTTTAAAAAAACTTTGTATTTCGTATCAACCAACCAGAATACAGCTATTTTAAAATCGACCAATCAGGTAACTGAAATCATTTCTCAAAACATTAGGTGATTTATAGTCCCTATTTCACAATCGTTAAAATATGATTAAATCGATTGTGCAACGCTAAGCTTTGGCAGCTGGCCGTATCGTTTTATCTCAAAAACGCACAAGTGCTGTTTTGGGGCATAGACAAGATAGACTTTTCTCTGGATTATTCTGCGGACATATTATGTATGTTCTTATATTAGTGTTCGTGACTATATAAATGACAGATAAAAGTAAAGGAGTAGGAAAAAGTATAAAACCGGGCAGGAGCATGTCAGATCAAGCAGATCATTTAGACATTACAGCTTTGTAGTACCAAGAGTCTCTGAGTTATACCGCGGATAGGTGGACAGATGGGACGTAGCGAAATTATAAGGGGTTCCTTGTTGTCTACGGAACCCTAAAAACGTCTGGATAGGTAGGAGTACTGTTGGAAAACAGTACGGTATGAGTGGGTATGTACCTAAGTAGCGTTGTAAAGGACGTGCTCGCCGGTGCGGGCGCGTCGGGTCGGGCGGCGCGCCCGCACCGGCGGCGACGGCGACCGCGCAAACACACCGGATTGATAGCCTTTTTACGGCAAGCTCTAAAAATAGCCCGCGCGGTCGCGCGCGTCCATTTGAATTGATAATGCGTATTTTGATAATATAATTGCCGCGCCTTTGCCGCTCGACGCTCGCGACGGTGACAATGTTACAGTTGTGTACTGTTAAGTACTTCAAGGGTCTCGATTTGACGCGGTCGAGACAGACAGGACGTTGTGTGCCGACTGTACCTCTTGCTGACGAGTGAACGGACCCACTACTGCGCGTCCACGACGGCCCGGCCCGCGAGACCAATGATGCCTTCAACCGCCCGCACGCAACGCATCCGCTACTTTGCAACAAAAATGTCTGCATCTTCTAAACAGCTACCAAACTATAATAAAGAAAAAATACTGAGGCATACATGGGCGTACAGTTATTCAAATACTTTTTGTAGAACTATAAAAATATACATGATTAGTGACTATAATCAAGGTTAAACTTATGAAATCGTTGACACCTAATTTCAGGAAATCTAAAGTGATGACCCCCTTTTTATATACTAAGTATTTCACCTTTCTAATGATACCACATCCAACACATATCGTTCACAATAAGATAGCAAAATAAACAAATTCCCTACTCCTTCAAAGATTTTAACTCTCGCGAAACTGATTTCGTATCAGGATGGCCGCCAGCATTATATAGCTGCCTACAACCGATACACGATAGTCTCAGAAGTACATACATTAAATAACACACACACACACTTATACATACATACTTACATACATCAACAACACACACATCACAACAGGACATCAAGGATCCAATAAATCCAGAAATCAATGAATGAAGTAAAAATGGGTGAAAAACTGTTGTAACATTGAAAACACCAGGTATATAGGGTCCGAGAGAATAACAGCTGTGATCGGGTGACGTCAGCGCCGCGGCCGGTGTCGGAGCCATTAGCGATGATTAACGGCGGCCTGCGCGGGCGCCGGCGACACCCAGCATGTCCGTCGCTCTTCGCCCCGGTTAAAGAGCGGACCGTCCTCTGCTTCTTAAAGAAATAACAATAGCTTGACTAACCATAGGTGGTGCACTACGAATCGTAGTGAATAAAATTGTATAGTCAATCAGCACGGAGGAGTTAGCGTGCGCGCGCGCCGCCCGCCGGGCCCGCGCCGGGCTTGTTTGCGCACGCTACTGTGCTCGGCGCTTGACAAAACTTCTAACAAGTAAAGTAAATACAGAAAAGTAGTTCACCTTCTATATACACACAGCCATAGTATGACCAACTATAACTAGGTACTAGATACTAAGTATATTTCATTGAATGGATACCGGCATTACCACTATGAACTCAAAGACTAATGATTATCAGTATTTAGGTAAATATTAGCGAGTTCGGATTCTTAGACGCTTACTTAGGACCGTGCGGAAACGGCTCACCCGCGACTATACAGCGCGGCCCTATCAGGTTTCAGCAATAGCTTGTATTACGAAGGAAAGTAAAGCTGCACGATCTACCTTCTTTCGTAGATGATCTACTGACATGTTTGTACTGCGTCGCGATCTCCTCCGAACCTGTCGAGCACCTTACTTATTTGCTCGTTGAGTAGTAATCTCGGACAGCCGGTGACGACTTTGAACGATTGTTGACATTTAAAGAGTGTTCTACGTTTATTGAACAAACAGCTTTAACATAATATGAAACGAAGAGTTATTGCCCTTATTTCGTGTTTATAATGCAAATTATTTTCACTTTTCTTTTAAGGACACTAAGTAAGTGCTTCAAAAACTTAAAGAATATATCCAACGAACATATAGTATACAAAACTATTAAATAATGCGTTACGGTGATGTTGAACCTTATATAGCAGCGGGCCTGGTGTGGTTGAGTTTATCGCGTGACAAAATCTGGATAAAACAATCGTCACTTTCTGACACGTCTGTAAGTGAGAGGGTGACGGATGCTTTATCAACATTTTTATCTCGTGAGGCCCGCGACTCCGCCCTCGTAGACGTCGTTGATCGGGTCTCGAAGGAATAGGAATCCGTGGAAACTGTTCAATAATAATTAATCAGCGGTTTAGATGTGAAAGCGTTCCAAACAAACAAGACAGCTTTCGCATTTTATAAGTAATGTTAATATGGAGCCGTTCGCGCGCGCTTCCCTGTGCTCGTGGAACAGAGCGCGCTGCGTGTTGCAAGGCAGTTATTTCGTAAATACATTTGCTTATTAATATTTGGAAACAGTGGTCATAAACAGAGCGCTAAGTGAGTAATTGAACACAACCACCGACAAGAGCGATTCGAAACCGAGCACTGAGAGTTACACTGTAACTTTTTTTGTTTTGGGGGGGGTATTTACTGAAGGATTCCCGGCGACTTGGGGAGACGCAGGGTTACGGGTATGTGGGACTTTTACCCACTAATAACCCTGCGGTGTTTCTCACTAGTTAAGACCTTATCTTTGTGTTTTTTTTAAACATTGGTGATTAGGTACTTCCTATTCCGAAACCTGCATACTTTTAAGCCTCCCACTATTTTAAGTACCTACGTACCTACTTGTGTATAAAAGTAAACTTATTTGTCATAATGATAAGCAATTTTGCGGACCTCTACCTACATGCTACAACCGTTCCATATTTCAGTCCGGCAGCTTCGGAAACGGTTCGGACGGTTATTCAGTATTTGGTACGGAGCTCTAAATATACACTTTACTTTTTTCAATTTTTCTTATTTGGGAGGTCCTAAGCTGCGCGCGTTGAAATCTTTCCTACTAAAAGCTTTGAGGTCCAAAAATGTACTTCCTCGAATGCAGGCGCAGGCCAGTAACCAAACCACAGGCGACCGGTCAAATTACTGGCATGGATGAACGCATTCCACCTCATGCCTCCGGGTTGGCATTTGGCAACACATTTACAGTATTAGGATTGCACCCTTGCACCCTAATTGATAGTATAGGTATATAGGTAGATATAGTCTTGAGTAATGCAAATGTTTCTGACAAAAAACCACGAGGTAGGTACTATAAATTGCTCAAGTGTGAGTTGGGCGTTACCTGTTTTACTTTGGTTCGGAACCCTCGGTACGCAAGTCCGACTTGCACTTGACGGGTCATTTTTGGAGTTAAACATTTCAAATTGATGTGGCAGAAGGGCAACAAGCAGCACAATCTGCCAACCTGTATAATCTTATAAATAAGCACAATATAGAGATTTATTCCTGTACCACATATGAGTGTAAAACTAACTTAACAAAATGGTTATAAACCAAAAGTTATTTTGAAATTGTAAATTTACTCCAGAAACCTGTATGTAGAATGTGATACACACACAAAGACACACACACACCCACACACAAACCAACACTCACACATACGCACACGCAAACGCACACATGCACGCACACACTTGCCACTTACATAATACAAAATGTTCAAAATGTGTGTACCTACCTACTTTTACTTTTAAATTTAAATTTATATTTAAGTTATATCAGCACCTTAGCTAAATTATACGTCACAACATGTGGAAGAGCGGTGTTCTCTTAGCACAAGTATCTAGTATACTTAAAAAGAGGCACCAGCACAGATACTGTAATCTAACTTAAGTTACTGAATAAAAATATATATATTTTTTTAAAGAATGGTATAAGTATGTATGTATGTATGGCCGGTCAGTTCTTGCAACGAAACGGGTGGGGGTTGGAGAGGGAGGCGCGCCACCTGTGGCGTCCACCTGTGGCGCACCCTGCCCTCCCCGCCGCTGTCGAATACTTGTGGCTTGTGGCATGTGGCGCATGCCGACAACTACGTTACTCCAAGATAACTTATACGCCGTAAGAGTGCCAAATAACGAAGTTTTCAAAATAACAATTTAGGTTCATGTTTAGGTACATATGTAGGTATTCTTGGGTACATAACTGCGTAACAACATTTTGAGCTACACTTTTATCATTAAATATAATTGAACATCAAACTTTGTATCAATATGTCCTAGCTTGTATTTCTTCCG
>CAWYPN010000117.1:0-59950 GCA_963966035.1 Acleris laterana
GGATCCAGTCAGCAATCAAAAGGAAACGTTTTCCCCGGGTCATTTCAGCGACATAGGACACTGCCACGAAATAATCTAACTTTTGAAACTTTTCACCTAGGGGTGTTCCCGTTAACATATGGTAAAAACAGTGGCGTTCCACCGTATCCGTCCACGGACCGCACCGCGCCCTCTAACGTCTCCAGAGGCGGCTCCAGCAACTTCGTCTGCAGCCCGCGGACCAGCTCTCCTTGGTAAATGATGCTCACGACTAGACAAAACCAGATCCACACCACAAATAGGGCGTTCATCAATGGTGACTTAGAAACGTAGTTGGCTGTCTGCCCCAGAAATATTGCGAACGTCTGAAATATTATTTGTGGGCTTTTGTTCTTTTTACCGGGCTCAAATCTATAAATTACTTTCAAAATGATGACAAACGCTATGAAGGAGGCCAATAGTAGGGCGCTTATGTTGCTTATTAGAGGCACGATGACTTTGGCCCACGCATATATCTCCCGTCGCTGTGGGCCGCACCAAACGATCAAACTAAAGTAATGCACGGATGTCAGCTGAGTTAGGCGGAGGAAGTCCTCTGAGACATAAAACAGGCTCATGTCTGTTTCCCTATTCATCAATGACTCTAAACGACTTTCGGCCTTCCTCGCGGATTCCGAACAGGTTACAATCAAAGATGCATTTAATTGTGTTGCGATGAGAGTGACAGTGTCTCCGAAGATACCGCTGACGAATTGAGATCTTCCGTTTACACATTCTATGGTAGTAACTGGTGCGTTGTTGTTGGCTTGCACTATAAATGGACATCTGTTGAAGTTATTAAACTTTTCTGGAAAAAAGTTCGCGCTATTGGGGTCGACCGCGACGGCAGTAGTACAACCGCACGGTTTATTGATACTGTATGGGATATATGTAAATATTTGGACCATTTGACGTGCATCATCGAAACTCATTAAAATAATATCAATGATGTCATTGTCCCACGCAGCCTGTGTAATAATGCTTAAAGTTTGTGGCTTGTTGTTGGTTCCCGTCAGCAAAACTATTACTTTGCTTGGAATAACAATACTAGTATCCATTTTAGTCAAAAAGTACGAGAACTCCTTCGTTGAAGAAATAAACAGAACAACTTGTCTAAAGGCGATGGTTTGAGTAAGTTTCAGCGTGTTGACGTCGATTGTATGAACGGAACCTTGGTACTCAACAAGGAAATCTGTAACTTCGTTCGGATCACTCTGCCACCCAACTACTGAAGTCGATACATGATGTTCAAACTGCGAGCCTGCGACCCTCGCCGCCGAGCTCGCCAGTTCAGATGATTCACGTTTACCAGAACTCATCTCAAGCATGAGCAGTAGGAAGTATATTTTGTTCATTTTAGAACGATAACTCCCCGCGCCGTACTTGCGACTTCTAGCTTTGATGAACTAGCGTCGGAAGCGTGTCGAAGTAAAGCATTTGTCATACGCACTCCAATGCAGTCATAAATCACTCTTTCTTCACCCTTCTATTATGTCTACGCTGAGAATCGGCGTTAGGGTTGAGGTTATCTTTTAAAATTTGTTTCTTAATTTTCATATTTATTAATGGAAAATACTATTCAATTCATATTAATGAGCAGTGTAACAAAAAAAGTAGGTTTATTATGTGTTTAAGGATACAACAGCAAGTGTTTAATATTGAAATATAAGTATTTTGAGCTGTCACTAATGTTTGAATCGGTTCTGAGCCGGTCAGAACCATAGTTGAACATTGGGAGAGGAGAGGAGCACAAAAGCCCCTTTAGCACGAGCTGCTACGTGCGGCGCGTTGCTAGCTATTTTAGGGTTATTTTGTAAAATTAGATAAAAACAAATAATAAACAGTAATATCAAATCAAATTTGCAAAATGTTTCAAATTTGTATATAACAAAAGATTTTTCAACGTTTTTTTAATTGTATAAACAGTAAAACATAAAGTTTAAAATTTAATATGACTATATAAAACACCGTAAACCGAGGTTACGTTGATTTACGGGGTGACTTGATAGCAACTACCATTTCACATAGAAAAAATAAATAAATGGTTAGTGTGCTTTATGTCTTGATTTTTGAGGTAAAAAAATTCAAATGTACCTATATGTTATGCAAAAACGCATGTTATTTGAATGTTATGTTAAGCAAATCTAATTGGTAATATCGAAAAATAACATCTATTCTATATTTTTTCAGATTTACGTGCTTTTCAGCAGGTTTACTCGAGATATTCATTCAGATATTGAGGTTTCAAAGTAACCTCATTTGTAGTTAATTTTGATCGGAGCGTTTTTATTTGGTTTACGGGAAACTAAAGGTATCAATTTTTCTAATTAATCAAGTCGAAAAAACAAGAAAAACCGATTATTGAATATTTTTAAATTAGAATATTTTAATTTCTACCGTGCGGTGGTACGGAACCCTCGGTGCGCGAGCCCGCCAACTGGCTCTCTAGCGTCTGGCCGCCGCGCGTCGGGTCGTGTCCCAGTCGCCGCAGCCTGGAGGGCGGGGCATCATTTCTTATTTCGACCGACACTGTAATTTGAACCAAGCTCTTGACGTGTTGACCACGACGATTTATTGCTTGATGATTCCGTCGAACCCACTAATTGGTTTAAGTTCAGTAACTAGCCACGTGTCGATAATGGAGTATTATTGATGGTGTAGTAGCTTAAACATTATATTTGTTTTCAATCCGTGACGGCGCGCCGTGCCCATCAAATTACCGTTGGAATGAAAATGAACTGGTGGGGCGCGACCTCGTGGATTGGAAACACTACACATATTTTTGAACCACAGTAAATCTAAAAGGATCATATAAAAGTATACCGGTCCGGTGTGCTTCAATTCTCTAATAATATTATTCATTTGAAACATCGGCTCAAAGATTTAGGCATCGCATAGACCGACCGCATTGTCCGCCGCCGGCGTGAGCGCGCGTCACGCCGCATATCGCTGTTGGATATAATTTATTTAACTTCCCGTCCCCACCGAACCGACAGTACGCTATTACAACAAAAATACAGACAACGAGCATATAATTATATGTATACATACTTACAGTCGGCGGCGGACAATACGTTTGGTATGAACGATACCTAATTGCTCAAGAAATGTTTTTGACCGGACAGGCAGACGTACAGCTTGTTTTTTTTGTTTTTATTTATTAAAAAGATACACTAATAGTATTTACACAATTAAGATATAACAAATATTCCTATAATATTACGAGTCTGTGTGCAATACCGGGGCAAGTGTATACAGCACACTCTCACAATTTAGTTAACGCTTATAAGATAACTTTGAAGGCAACCCGTAGTCCGCACAACTCAAAAATTAACAATAAAATTAGAATAGAGTAGTACCTACTGAGTTACAATGCTTTTGTATTTGTAAAATAGCTCCAAGTTTGAAAAAAAACGGAAATCCGGACAAATAAATATTCAGAAAAAAAACGATTTTTTAAGGTTGGGCCTTAATTCAAAACTACCTATTTAGTTATTTAATTTAAATGAAACCTCAGGATATTCTGTATTTTGTTTATTACTTTATTTGAAAATTCAGGGTATAAAGGTAACTCTAGGTTGGTATTTTGGGTAGGGTTGAACCGAGGAAGGCTCATATGATATTAGTCCTTGTCCCGAAGCATCACGCTGCTTTGTGTTTGTCCGGCCGGTCGGAGGGAACCACCTCGTCACGACACGGTTCCTCTTTTGCCACGCCATCCATTTTTGATCGAGACCTGAAAAATAAACTTTCTTTAAAGAAGATAATTAATAATTAAGATAAATAATCCGCAGAACTAGATATTGTACATTATTAAACCAAACTTTTGTTCGTTAGATAAACTTTGAATGCCTGCTGCATCAATTAAGACCTCTTTTAGAAGCCGTACTTCTCCTAAATGTATAAATATAGTTCGAATATTTAAATTATTATTTATTATATAGGGGAGGAAAGTTGTATTTTACCCGCGAGTGTTCATTTGAAACAGAAGCAAACGAAAGGATTCTATGATTGACCACGAGCGAAGCGAGTGCTTCAAAAATAGAACCCTGCGCGTAGCGAGTGTTTCAACACACGAGACGTAAAATAACGTTTCACCCGTGTATAACACAAAACTTTTTACCTCACTACAGCGAGGACAATAAGAAGAAGGGTTTGTACTAAGCTTAATTCCGCATTTTGCACGGTTTCCCGTAATTCCACAGGTGTTAATACGTTTTCATCACTCGAATCACTCCTTTTTAATAACAAAACAAACTTTAAAAACATGCCAATATTTGACGTTGACAGCTTAATTGAAAAGGTTTGACTTAAGTTTTTTTTTATTATTCCGGATGCGTCTAGTCCTTCCCTACAAATAATGAACAACATAATATATTTTTGGTCAGCATTGTTTGAAGTTACCTGGTGGCGAGGTAGGGGTCGGTCAGGTTGAGCAGCGGCGCCTGCACCAGCAGCCACGCGGCCAGGCTCAGCGCCAGCGACACCGCCACCACCCCGGACAGCTCCACCGTCTGTGGAACGACCACCGCTATACACACACCAGCGCTGACTAGAGATGTGCCCCGTTTTCGAGAATTCTCGGGAACGATGCTTCTTTTGCAAGGAGAATTCTCAGGAATTTACCAAACAATGGCCTCTAGCTCTGACATGGAGAAAAAAAGCGATCACGAATAACTGACCCGTTTAAGTTTTTTTTTTTAATTATGAGTAGGTACATGTAGCAATTTAAACGGTAATGTAAGGTGTCATTAGATAAGTATCTTAGCTGGCAAGTCGAGCAGCCCGCCGTCGTCGTGGCCGCGGCTGCAACCGGCTGTAGGTAAGTTAAAGTTGTAAAGTTGTTGATTTTTTAAATAAAACTTGCTTAATCGACGTGATTCTCAGTTCTAAGAAGCGAGGTTTCATTAAAATATGTTAGTCCGTTTACAAGTCTATATTTTTTTCGTTACTTTAGGCTCGTTAGCTTCTAACAAGAGGTCATGGGGAGAAATTGTCTATTTTTGTTCATTTTCTTTTACTTATAGGTTTCCTATAAACTTAACGTTTTATAATATTTTATATATATTTCACACCACTACATCTTTCATTTTGTATCACATGTATGAATCTGAGTTTTTTTCCGAATTACTCACTAAAATCACAATGTCACACTACACGTTTGTCATTGAGTAACATAATTCTATACACTTATGTACCTAGTACAGGAGTAGGTACCTACTCTAGTAGTTCCGGAGAAAATAGGATGTGACAAACGGACGGACACGCGAGTGATCTTATAAGGGCTCCGTTTTGGCATGACCGGATGTGCGGGTGCCCTGAAAACAGTTTTTTAAGACACCATCAAAAAACATTTAAGACTTGTCAATGACTCAGGCCAAATTCAGTCAACATGGAGCTACACCATAAAGTAAACTCTATGCACTTACAAAGGCTTTTGCAAATACTTAGGCCAAACTGAACACTCGCTGTCGGCCACGCACTACTTTAATACGTCAACGTCAATACATGCACATGTGCATAAACAATACACAACTACCTAAGTGGAGGGCTTCCGGTCAAGATGTCCGGCTTTTACTTTTGATTTATTCTGTTTACTGATTTACTCTACTCACTTGACACTGGAGCAATCACTGCGGAGTGCGGATAACGCGGTGGACCGCCAATAATAAAAAAAGAAGAAGAAGAAGAAGAACTACATAATTGCATTAAGGTATCATTCAAACAGCGAAACGGAATTTCATTACAACCAGCTCGAAACCATCGAGATCACATTACTCGCTTGACATGAAAATAAACCACGTTAGAATCAGTCAATCCGTTTAAGGCCCTGTTGTTTGATCAGTAGTTAAACTAACTAATTGTTAAAATTTGAAAAAGGAATCGAAAATTTGAAGGAATCTCAAGGAAATGTGTAAAATTTTCAATTCCTTTTTCGAAATTTTACTATTAGTTAGTTTAACTACTGATCAAACAACAGGGCCTGAGCTACAAACACATACACATATACCCAGACACACACATACGCAGATACACAGACGCCACGCGCACTTATGACACCTCTCTTATTTGTCACTAGCGACCCGCCCTCGCTTCGCTTTGGTTTGGTTTCGGTTTGGTTGGTTTGGTCAAATCGGACCAGTGGTTCCTGAGATTACCGCGTTCAAGCCAACAAACAAACTCTTCAGCTTTATAATATTAGTATAGATAAATTAAAAACAGCCGCTCTTATTTTAACGTTAGTATTTGCTTCCTTGAATGAATTTATAGGTAAGTACGGTAAAATGTTCCTACTTTGCTCCCCCACGGGTAAATTATGCTCCATGGTTGTATTGAGGTAATCTGTAAATCATTCTGTTGCTTTCATTCACTTTGTGGCTGATTCTTTTTAGCAAATTGGTCATCGACCTTGAATTACAAGATTTATATTATAAGTAACAAAGGAAATATTTACTACGGAGCATAGTTACGATGAAATGAAATAAATGAAATGAAATAATTTATTCGTAACAATTGTTATAGGTCAGTGTACATAGTACTATCATAATTAGATAATATGCATTATAATTAATATTTAACTGATTTTTAAATAATACATTAAAACGAACAACATGTCGATAAATTAAATAAGTATTAATATTTAATAGCCAGTGAGGGCTAGATCAAAAAACTCGTTGTAGGCATAAAACAGACGCTCATGGAGCCATTTTTTAAGTTTGTTCTTAAATTGTGTGATGGAAGCCGCATCTATTACGGCTTTTGGCAGGCGATTGTACACAGCGGGTCCCAGGAAATAGACGGAGTGCTCTGTTTTGGCCAGCTTGTGTTTATCCGCGATTAACCGGTCCGCATGCCTATTACTACCCATGAAAGAGCAAAGTTGGAACATTTTACTAAAATGAATTAAAAATTTAACTCACATAGCCGACGGAAGTTACTGTCGAGTAACTTTTTACATTCATTTTCAATTCCATTAGCACAATGTTGTGGATGAGGTAGACGCCGTAGATGAGGCGGCTGAACGGCGCCAGCGCAGGCCAGCCGAGCAGCGGCTTGATCAGAGCTGCAAGAAGGCCTCATTCAAATATCAAATCACATGTCTTCTACCCGGCTGCCCGCAGCCCTTACACATTTTTATTTCATTTGAGATATTTATTATACAGGTGTCCCAGACATTGGCGTCAACCCGCTTAGGGCTGATGAGCAGCTCATAAGCTATCGATTTAACCCCCATTTATGTTCAGCAATTGTTATTAATTTCCGAGAATTTTGACATTTTTCCTTGTATCCGTGATACGAAAAACCTATTCTCCTCATTGTTTTTCAGTGTTTTCTTGCATGATTAGAATCACTATGAAGTAAGGATTTTTTTACAGCTACATTGTCTAGTAATTCACACGAGGAATCAATTAAGGCAACATATAAAATGGGAAAAATTTAATAGAAAAAACCTCCATTTTTTTAACTGTCTTGTCATGAGGAGTATTAGGAGTATATGTATAATTTGAAAGCCCTTTAGTATGAAGGATGACTCTCCACACCACACCCATCCATCGAATTTTTCATGTTATATAGACGTAATGTTTATTTTGTAAAAATATTGGTAAGGGGCTGACCACTAAGACATGGTTTCCCTAATCTGCATAATTATAGCCAGGCAAACTGGGAGGATTCAATGGCGACGTTATAGTAATTGACGGGGAAACAGCACTCACGGACATCGCCGTAGGTGCAGAACACGACGAGCCCGAGCGCGCCGGCTGCGAAAGTAGTTCTGTTGAAGAACACGAACACGCAGGCCAGCGCGCCGCGCACGTCGTACCTCATGCAGAGCGCGCCGGCCACCTGCACGCCCACCGACACGCAGATCGAGGCGCAAGCACCCAAGGATGACATGCTCTGAAAAAAAAGTGTCTCAAAAATGCTATTTACCGTCTCCATAGCGTCTGAAAGAAGAGAAAACATTTAAAAGGCACTCCTTTCCTCTGACCGGTGATTGCACCACGCCCTCCCCATCCCTCAGCGTAACAGACTTGTTAGCGACATGTCATGCATGAACCATGCATAAAGAAAAACGATTAAAACTGTACAAAATGCATATTGTACAGTTAGTTATTTCACATTTACTGGACAGTTAATCAGTATATCCATTTTGCTCTGAACTGTTCTGAACCCCAGGAAAGGACAAAGGATATTTTTTGCAAAGGAAAATATGAAAGTTTCAGAATGCAATAAGATGAACGAATTAGTATGCGCTAACACGTCACATCAACTATAAACCTCAAAGTTGTTTACTGGCAACACGCAAAATAAACGTTTACAGTACTTACTTTAGACCACAGGTTCTTGTGTTCCTTGGGCTTGTAAATGGACATGACGTATCCGACCAGCAAACCCGCCGCGAAAGGGCCAATTCTGTTTTGCGTCTTTATGTATCTGTAGAGGTACGTCCTGGTGCCCACTCTGTGCATCTCCTGAGTACTGAAAATATTCACCATTATTGATAGAATTAGCGAGTGATCGAAAACAAGTCAACTGATGCTTGATAACGAGCTAGGCGTGTGCGCGTGGCGAGCTTCGCCCATCGAGCGGATACATACTTAGTTAGCCTAATGGGACAGCAGCCTCACACCGTCTATACTCGTCCAGGGGCCTTATTCTACTGTGTTATTCTCTCTCTCTACACTTACAGTTATCGTACTGTTTATAACGGCCGTCATTAACGTCAAGTAATAAGAGCTATTAAGGCGTTGGTATTGAGATAACTTGTCACCTTCGTTGGCATGACAATTTCTCTTAGCCCGAGTAGAATAGAGGGTTCTGTCCTCGCGCGCGCTGCACACCGCTCGGCTGAGTGACCACAGCGCTCGAAGTTTAGATGAAAAGAAAAATCATTATACTCGGCTATTTGCTATGAAACAATTAATTTGAAAAACAATATGACTCGAGCCAAAACGGAGTCCCAGCTGAGCGCGCGGCGTGGCGCCGGCGCCGCTGCTGCTTGGTCAATCGCGGCTGCTAGAGGTGGCCGTGCTTCATTAGATAATTTTTTTTTTTAAATATCATTGAAGTGAATAAATAAATAAATATTAAAATATATTATATGTTTGACGTTTGTGGACAGGTTGATACTGAAGCCATTAAAATAATATTTGTTGGATTTTGTGAGAACACTAAAGGGCACCGATTTTAATAATAGGTTCTCCCGCATCAGACCGAATATCATAATAGTTAATAGGCTTACCGACGTTTGATTTAATTTTCATTAGGTCTAATGTCATGACAACTAAATTTGTATGTGCTAATTGATTACTAAACATACAGTTATATAACTTAATGTAAATAAAATTTTTACTAAACATTAAATGCTTTAATCCATTAGTGTTACTAATAATACTTATTTCTAATGAATAAAAGACTTAATAGTCATAAGTTCTAATGACCGTATAAAATAATCATTGTTTGAAAGAAATACAAATAAAAAACAAAAACGTAATTAGGTCAATTTTACCCATATACTCGTAGGTTAGGTTAGAGCTACGACAAGGCGCGAAGCGCCTCACCTACGCGGAATACGTACGGTCACGAGCGTTAATTTGGGACCCATTTCAAGAAAAATATGCTTGAAGTCGTCAATGTCATTAGAGATGTCAAGACATTTGTTACTTTTAGGAAAGTCAACCTTATTGTTGTAGCATGTCAGATTGACTTTTGACCTAAGGTGGGTACCAAATTAAATCTCGTGACTGTACGTCGACCTTAATTACGGTCATTTAAGAACATGTAAAATTAGGTTTAATAAACGTTAGGTTTTAAACATACAAGGTTCAATAATATTCGGTATTTAGAAAAAACGGATGAGTAAAAATAGGGCTATTAAGAATCGGACATAAAAAATAGTTCATTCAGGTTGCTAAAATGAATAGTTAGGAAAAGGAACAATTCGGATTTTTGATTTAAGAACTAATGAAGTTAGTGGTAGTGAAAATAGGAGAAAGTATTTTTCGGGCTACAATAGGAGAACCATAATAATATGATGAAAATCGGGCAAGAGCATGCCCGACTATGCTAAATGAAGGGTTTCAAAGCCGTTACAACCTCTGTAAAAACGTCTCTCATCTCTAAAAACAACGTACCTACCTACGAGTATACACAATTATTCTATTTTAAGTTATTTAGTAAGTAAGTAAGTAAAACATTTATTCACAACAATGACACAAAAAAAAAAAATAAGTAACAGTAAAAATGAAGAAAATGGGACGACATGTGCTAATGTTGCGAAACGGTCCCAACTCAGCATGTGCTGGCTGTGAAGCCAACGCTGGTCTTCCGTTGGGGCCGCTCGGTGAAAACACGAAAGGTGATACATACATTATAATATAAATATTAAATGAATACAAACAAAACGAAACAAAAGCAAGATGTTGTCTATTTGATGTTGTCTTAGTTGGATTTTAGTCGGTATAAGCACTTTAGCTGCCCGTATTTTAGGAACCAATCAAGTCTTCTTAGTCGTTATAATTTTCCACTGAAGCTTGTTATAATATGCGTTCATTTAAGTGATTTTTATTTCTTTACTTACAGTTAAATCTACATTTGTTGAGACTGCGCTGCGTCACAGAATCACAATTATCTCCTCAGATTACCGTAAACAAACGTAGATTTCATTACGTATGACCCTTTAGCCGCGTTTTAGTTTGAGGGTGGTAGACTTGCAGTGCTAGCGTGGAGATCCATTGTTCCTCACATTTTTTCCTGGCCCATAACGGCCGGCAGGTCGTAGAGGTAGGTGGTGAGGGGCGGCGCCAGCAGCCCCGCCAGCAGCGCCAGCGCGGCCGCGCGCCGGCCCGCGCGCGCGCTCCGCCGGTACACGAACAGAAGGACCAAGGTGACCACGTGCATGTGAAAATCGCAATAGACGTACCACGCTGGTGAATTGCACTGGAAAATATGTTAAATTGACATGACTTGATACGCGTAGAAGAGACCGGTCACGACGCTTGACAGTCCGAAATTAGTAGGAATACTACTTTGAGTACTTTATTTATTTATTATTGTACCTATCTAGTTTTGGTTCCTTCGTACGTAAATTGTTTGCCGTGGAGATGTGACCACTCTGATGATGCATTTCGTTGATATAACATTCAGTTAGCATAACTGCATAAACAAGAAACTTATCGTTACGACCTTAGTGACATACAAGTTTTAATTTATTTTATAACTATTATTGCTATGGCGGCAAAAGAAATACACACTGAAAACTTCAACTGTCTACATAGTTTAGGTTAAGTCTAAGGCCGAAAGGCCGGCTTGAGGTCGATTCAGGCAGCTCTGTGGCCGCACTCGGTCAAAATTATACATTAGAAAACTCTAATTAATAATAAACGGGTGCGCTCTTATCCCGGTGGAAATAAATAAAGAGTGAGCGATATATCAAAACTATTTGAAAAGGATAGTTCATTTTGGTAACCGCATACTATTTGCGAGGTGTTGAAGTAGTTCCCGAGCATCAGCCAGCACAGCCAGGAGTTCTGCGCGCAGGCGCGCTGCTGCCGCGCGGCCGCGCGCGCGAACAGCGGCCCGCCGCCGCGCCACGCCACCACGTGCTCGATGTACGCGCACGTCAATGCGACCATGCCAATAAGTCTGTTAAACAAATCATGTCGTCTAAGTTTTAATCGTAGTTAGTTCCCTGGCCAGAAGAATAATCATAATCACAATATTGTACCTCCATTAGACGGAGAAACTGACGCGCCAGTCTCGTTCCAAGCGTACCATGAACACGGGGTAAAAGGATGGAGACGTGAGACAGAATGATAACAACAAGGCATACTTCCCAACGGAGGGCTGGAGATGTAGGTATACTCGGACACGGAAAATTAACATGTTTTTATTTATTTTGTCATGGCGTACCGTCTCAATATTAACTATAAGTTATGATTATGTCTAGTGATTTATATTGTCTATCGATCTGTCAATCGGATCAAGCGTTTGCTTCATGTCAAAGGGCCGCGTCCGGCGCGTTTTTGCGTTCCGTAACTAGTCTATAAATGTACAGATTAAATTGATGTGGTAATCTTAATTCGGCGGAACTAACATTCCATATCCCGGCAGTTTCAATCCTCACTCGTTAGTAAAATGGTTGTATTTGTTGCAGAAGTTTTGCCTGAGATGCCTCTATTTTGTCTCATAGCAGTATAATTAAATTGTTGCGACTTAATGGAAAAGTTACCGTTTGTTATAAAATTAGTCCTTACCAACGAGCACTTTTTTTAAATGCCCAAGAACATGTTAACTACGAACAAAATCCGAAAACCTACCTACAATCGTCCTAACGATGGTTTATAGTATAATAACTCCTAGCTGATATCATTTCGCTTCGCGGCGCGGTCGTCATTACCTACTCACTATCATTCTGTTGCAGTCGTTCGAAAAACCGGTGGGAGAGAAAATGGCCGATTGAAAAAGTTCCGGCTTTTATTTTCGATTCATTTTATTTACTGATTACATTTTCACACACTTGACACTATCTAAATCATTACGAAATATAAAAAATAATAATTAAAAAACGCATGTTTCGCATTAAAACTAAGGAAATATAAATAAAAACGCGTAATAAATATTTAAATAGGTAAATTAATATTGAGTGGAAAAAATACTGAGTTGCGTATAGGCAGTTGACAAATCGGAATTGGTCGTTAAGAAATCTCATTTTAATTAGTATTCAAAAAAAGGTGTCCACTACGCATGTATACGCGAGCAGGTAACCGTAGTCAAGTCGAGTAGAGGCTAAGACTGCATTCCCAACTCACTCTCAGTCACTCTTACGCCAGTTGAACTTAATGAAATATAATGTAGTAATTACCAGACTTAATAAAACTCTGATGAGTTAAATGGACAATATCTCCATCTAATTAAAAAGGTTTGCACTCACCTTAAGTACCGCTTTAGTATGTTTTTCATCAAGTTCTTTACATTTGACAAATCTACACGGCTAAGAGATTTGCCCAGGAGGAGCGCGGAGATGGCGAATAAAACGTCCACGTACACGTCGCGGTGGTCGAAGGGCGGGAGGGGGTACCCCAGCAATGTGGTCGGCTGAAACCAGATACGTCCTTTTAATGGCGTCAATCTAGGATGACGCGCTTCATCACTAAAACTGCTTAACGCATTCGCAAACGCAATTGTTTTCATATTGAAAATCGAAGGCTTATCTGCATACAAAATGAAAACAATTGTTCCGCTTTGAAGCCGACTGCCATTGCGAGTGCGTTAGGCAATAGCGACGCTGGTCTTCTATACTAGGCGGTAAAATCCAGATCGTGTTTGACCTTTTATGACATGGCTTTTAACTCGACCGTTATTACGGGAACTAAGACCTATTTAAACGTCGACAGCACGGATGACAAAGACGATATAGTTTGTTTCATCTAGAATAGAGGCCGTGGTGGTGTGTCAAAATTTCCCTTCTCCAAGCCATAAATCTGGGAAATCGATATTGTTTTATTCAGATACTAGCGACCCGCCCTCGCTTCGCTTCGGTTTATGTGAGTTTTCTGTAACCCCCGTACATGAACCAAAATCTATTATACATATGAACATTCCTCTTGACTCACTCTATCTATTAAAAAAAGCCGCATCAAAATCCGTTCCGTAGTTTTAAAGATCTAAGCATACATAGGGATAGACAGACAGCGGGAAGCGACTTTGTTTTATACTTATATACTATAACGATTCAATTTAACGGGGTCAAAATATTTTAATAATTACTTATCGACAAATTTCGATGTATAACCGACTTAAAAAAAAAACGGTCAAGTGCGAGTTGGACTCCCACACCGAGGGTTCCGTATTTAAGATAATATGGTTATATGGGAAACGCTAAAAAAATACTCATTTTTGTAATGATTTTTATTTTCTATGCAAGAAAGTCAATTTCGACTACTTAGCCTATATTTTTAAACTGATTTTTGTAATTTTTTCCAAAACTTTCAGGTTTGTCAACTTAATTTAATTTTGCGTAAAATATCAGTAATTATCTTTAAATTTCTCGGTAGGTACCTATCATAAACTTTGGAGATAATGGAGAAGAAATTTTATTGGTATATTTTTGAGTATAAGTAAATCAAAAAGCACGTCACGGAAAATTATAAAAAAATAGTTCTGAAATGTGCACATTAAGCCCAAGCCCTTTCATGCGACACGCCGTTTGCTATAATCTCACCACTTTCATATTTAAACTCTCCAGACCCGTTTTCAAATATTTAGAGCAATCATTTCATTTTTCACGTTTTACTAAAACAGATGCGGCCAAGCAAGTTATACAACTACTTATGCCCAATTTTAAATTGATAGCTTCTATAGTTCCTGAGAAGAACTCCAGTGACATACGGACACCGAAGACTCCGAAAGAGCCCTAAAAAGGTGGTTCTCCGTTTGCCATGTTTTTAATTAATGTTCCCTGATTACTCAAATACACGGTTTATTTGTTGTTGTTCAATTTTTTGAAGTCGTTTAATAATCGAAATTTGACGTGGTTGGCCGGTAGAAGATTGCCTTTAGACTTTAAGTGCGCCATTTATACATTAATATTTTTAATGTAATGTTACCCCGATGGATTAAATGAGCACGTTAATAAAGTCAAGCTCTTGGTTATCGATCTGTTTGTACATTTCGATTAGTTACTTAACCCCACGTACGAAACAATATTGTACAAAGAAGTTTAAATAAATAACAAGCTGGCCCGAACTAGACCAGTCCAGTTTGAAATTTAACTCATTTGTATTTTTTTATACTTAGTTTATAGGTGTATTTTTGTTTATTAAAGCCTCCTTACGTTCATAATAAAAAAAAACGTACAGATCTCTAGATCTTTGTAGTCAAACGAATGTAATAATATTGTTTGTTATTTTATATTTAATGACGTACGCTTCCGGTCAGTCCTCCGGAACCGAACCGGAGCGCGCGCTCGGCATACATCGTGTTACGAAAGAACGTTACCTTTTCAGTATCCAACCCGTTGATGAAAGGAATCCGTGAAGTAAACATGTCAGTATGAGCGTGGACTTCCCCCAAAATGATTATGACCCTGATGCCATACAGGGTTGCGAGCTCGTCCTCCCCGTAGAACACTGACATCCAGTTGCGACGGAGACAGAAAGATTTTGCAACGTGATTTGCTAAAAAAAAGACGCTAACGTCATTACGAAGTACACGAGATGATGAAACAGGCACGAGCGAATCGTCGCATGCGCCGAGTCCGACGCTGTTATTACTAACACAAACAAACTATCTCGGAGAACAGTATCAGTTTCAACGCAAGAATTAATAGGATTTGTTTTGGGTAAGCGTGTACCATTTAATACTAAGTGAGACTGAGGTCAAACGCAAACCCATCTTGGATTTAAAAAAAACCGACGTCAGTGGCTGCATTGAATGCTTACTGGATTGTACTTGTACCAGACACATACCGAGAGTGTTTCTGCTGGCTCTGGCCGGGAACTCCCTCACGTAGCATGAAGAGGCTACTGCCATAAACAATAGTGCCGCAAATATGTACCTAAAATTAAAATATAATTTTAATAACAAAAACCGGGCAAGAGCATGTCGGACCATGCTCAGTGTAGGGTTCCGAAGCCGTAACGACAAACACAAAAAACTATCTCAAAAATCAACATGTATGAAACAATTTTCTATTTAAAGTCATTTGGCGCTGTCTTAGATGATTTTTAGTAGGTATAAACCCTTTAATCGTCTGTATCTCAGGAACTAATCATGTCTACTTAGCCGTGATAGTTTTCCTTTAAAATTATTTATATGCGCTTTCGTTGAATTTTTTTTTCAGATTTTTAGTACTTGTAGTTTTGGCTGTAGGGGGGGGGGGACACTTGACTCTAACAAAAAATAGCGCTTTAAAGCTTAATATTTCATAAACGGATCCCTTAATCGAAAAATTGTTTGCATAAACCCGCAATGTTTTTGAAAGACCTATCCAACGACACCCCACACTATGGGGTAGGCAAGAAAAAAAAAGACATCCCCACGTTACGTGTAGGGGAGGTGAATTAAAAAAAAATATTTTTCAAAACTTTATTTTACCACTTTGTTGGCGTGACTAATATGTACATTCATGCCAAATTACAGCTTTCTAGTACTATGAGTCTCTGAGCTAGACTGGGGACGGACGGACGGACGGACGGACGGACGGAAGGACATGGCGAAACTATAAGGGTTCCTAGTTTGACTACGGAACCCTAAAAAATTGGCTTTGTACATAATCAATCAATCGATCAATATATATTTATTTCGAATAACAAGATCCATATGAGCAATAATAATAAGCATTTTTGCTCTTGATTTACGGAATTTAAACCTGTTAATTTTCTTTTTTCTTCTGTCAACAGCAACACATTGTTTGGTCACTTTCATTTTGCTAGTAGGTAGTCTAAAAAATACTTGCCAATATACATAATATCCCATAGAAGGCACAACTCGCGGTCCGGCTTGTTCACAATGAAGGACGGTCACCGCGGCGCCCCTCGCCGCCTGCAAGTGGCTGGTGCTGAGGAACGTCCTCACGAACTTTTCGACCGACTGCGCCGCGCACGCCGCGGGCAGGCACACGCCGTACGTCATGCGGGAGAACCTGCGCCCGCGCTGGGTTTCAAACTAGAACAGACCAAATCGGATACTATATATAACCGACCGAGAGGTTCAATCAAGAGCACCGATCCCACGATTAGTGGACTGTGTAACTCTGTTCATAATTATACTTATATCTGACCTACTGTTTATGTACGCGAGATGTGTTAGTAAAGACTGCGAGCGAGGGATATCAGCCATAGTACGAGGGAGGGTGTCCGGTGCGCACCTCCTCTTAGCATCCTCGCACCGCTGAGGCTCCTCGCACAGATCTGCTGGAAAGCAAGTTTCACTTGAGTATTACTTACATTAACATACTCTTCGGCTTTGGAGTACGGGCCGGGCATCTCGGTAGTTGTTCCATTGGCCTCGCTGGGTCTGCGCATGTCTACAGCAGCGAGGCAGTACTGCAGCCGGAGCTCGGGGCGGGCGGCCCGCCAGGGCGGCTTCAGGCACTGGTCGTAGCTGCCCAGGTGCGTTTCAGACCCGTAGAAGGTGCCCAAGGGTCCTTGGGGCATGGAGTCCCAAGCTGTTTAATAAAGGTTAAAAGTTTGAAATCCCCGTGTGGTTGCCGGGTTAGAATAGTGCCACTCCATATCTTCCCGTGGATGTCGTAAGAGACGGCTAAGGGAATAAAGGCGTATAGTACTGTTAGGCGATGGGCTTGCAACCTGTCACTAATACACTGGTAAACATCTTAGCCTAAGTGTGCAAAATGTGGTTACAGAATTATCAACAAGCTTTTAGAGTTGTTGGTAATTCTGTAGCTCTGCCTACCCCACTCTGGGAATAAAGGCGTGAGTTTATGTATGTATGTATGTAAAAGTTTGAAACCCCATGTTTTATTTTAGTTATTCAAAGATAAAGATAAAAGATAAAAGATATTTATTCAGTAAGTAGGCCGCACGGGCACTTACTGAATAAATATCTTTCGGCCGCGGAATTTTCGAATAGCTTATTTTATTTTATTTCTAGTATATAAATTATGTATATCAGAATTTTTGGTAAAAGAAACTAAATTCTTAATAACATACTTGTAACTAATATTCTCATATACATATAAATTAAAACGCTACAGTTAAGATATTAATTTCTTTAAAAAGTTATCTTAAGGAGTCACGGGAATTTAAGTTGTAAATAGAACGAATGGCCCTTTTCTGTAACACAAATATAGTTTGTTTGTCAGCAGACTTACCCCAAACCAGGTAAAGTCATGCGGGACTCATGCCACATTTTGACTTTACTGTTCATATTTTATATTTTGTGGCGTGAAGTCTTTGTCAAACCTGAATTGGATGATAAATATTGTGATAGTTATTGACTCACCCCAGGTCGCCCATAGAGTTGAATTTTTCACGTTTTCCAGCATGTCGACCAGCCTGCTCCGGCACGCCAGCTCGTGCTCGGCCCACCGCTGGGCCGCCAGGTCGTGGAGCACTCGCTCCACTAGGGGCATTTCCAATATTACTCATTTGTTAAGCGAAGGATCGAACTATATCTATATCTGCATGAAACGAGCCTGTACAAAAAATGTTATGACGTTCAAGGCATTGTAAGACTCGTATTCGTAGATTGCTATTGCTTTTGCCACCGACTTCGATATTGTGATTTATAATTAAATTCACGAAGTATGAGACGCAGGCACCAAACTGGGTATTCCGAAGAAACCACTTATTATTTAAGCTGGTTTTAAAGATGGGTCTGTTTTATTATTAAAATAATTAACTTTAGTTTTTTACTTTTAAGTGCTTTTAATATAATGTTATGACAAATGAAGTCCAACCTCTCAATGAAAAAGAAACTTAGGGATATTTCGCGCTCGAGTCGCCGCAAGTAGGGTTTGCAATATTCGTTGGTTTTTAATATTCGAATAATATGAATAGTTCGATTTCCGATATTCGAATATTCGAATTTTTCGGATAATTTGAATATTTATTGAAACAAAACGAATTAATGGTTTAATGTTGTAAAATCAAATAAATAGGCCTTAAATATTTAAAAAAAATAGCATTCCGTGGTCAAATTAAATATTATTAGTTATTAATATAGCAAGTAGCAGGAAGCGAGCGACCCAACTACGTCACTCAACTCACTCACTGGTCGTTATTGTAATATATTTTTTTGAGCTAAATTTGTTTTTTTGGGAATGTTCTTGTAGATACGATTAACTTTAATTAAGTAAAACAACATAAAATAATATAACAACCATAACACAATAACTGAAAAAGAAAACTAAAATTAAATAAAACTAACTCTAAATATATAAATGACCTAACTAAAACATTAAATCTAAGAATGGCCCCTGCGGCATTGTACCAAAGATGCTGGCAGCATTTCCTCGCTGGATGGTTAAACTTATACGTTGAGCGAGGAAACTGCCAGCTCTTCGGACTCCCGTGACGTCAATGAGCCTCTTCGAAACTTCTTTGAAGAGGCTTCGAGAGCTAGGACCCCACGGACCAAGGGTCTCGACACCGAATGGAATAAACATATATTCTGGGCCGAGACCACTATATTTTACTACCTTCTTGCTTTCGGCCGCTTCAGCTGCCGCACCAGCCCTATTAGAGGTCCGGTGGAGATGTGATGGGGCTAGCGTGTCTACACAGGTTGCATCCCACACTAGCACCCGTCCCATATTCCACGGGACCAAGGTCATTCCGTCAGGTCTCTTGCCATCATTTCTAGAAATGCCTGTCGGCTCTAAAAGAGCCGGGACCTTTATTGAGGCAAGAGACCGACGAATGATGTCGTTGAGTGCGGCGTGTCTGGAAAAGCGGCCAGCACTTCTCTGGCAAGAAAGTCCGTGATGTCCTAGCCGATCTACGTCACTTCCGCAGGGGCAGCGATGTGGAGCGCAGACCGGGACCACAAGGCGAAGGCAAACTGAAAGTCGGAGTGTGTTAGGGTCTAGGAAAGTTCCAGTGCTTGGCGAGGGATGAGCTTGAAGCCAGTATCCAGCCTACCTTGTACCGACTGCTAAAATTCTAGCACGATCCGCTGCGCAGCACTGGCTAAGAAGGGAATCAACAGTCAATTTGGGAATTAGTTTTAAAACTCATGTTGTCTCATGTTATATTTGCATTCCAGTTTAATATTTGCTTGCATTTCTCAGTAGGTATGAAAAAAAGCTGATTCCAGCGTTCTATTAAAAGTGGGAAACTATTTCAATCCTTTTTAGTACTATTCAAAATATCCGAATTATTCGAATAAGTAACACTGCCGTATTAGAATTTAATTTGTGTCGGATATTCGAATAATATGAATATTCGAATATTCGAATTGCAAACCCTAGCCGCAAGCAACGCTGCGGGAGTCTCGTTCATAGCGGCATTATTAAGATTATCTTTGTACACAAAATTGTTAGTAAAACGTGGGGTGCTTAACAGCTTTGGTCAAGGCTGTAGGTCAAACAAATCAATCCCTTTTCCGGTAGGTGGGAAAAAAAAAAAATCCCCCTTCGCGTGCAGTCGGTACAAATACATACCACCTGAATCGAATGTTGAATAACTGAGGCAGGTTTGGGCGCCGACCTGTAAATATAAAACATTTGAAAACACAGCAGCGCCTGCTCTTCCGTACGGCCTTGCCACATGACTAAATAAATATCCATACAGAGAACAAGGTACATACACGCGGCCCACTGCACTGCAGGTCTTATCTTTATCGTATCTTATTTGGTGGGATACACTTCGGCTGCAGCACAAAACAGATAGGTAGCTACAGAAGTCAATCTACGTACAAAGTGCGTTCGAGCAACGCACACATAGACACTGCTCACGGACACGATATCTCGAACCGGTTGGGACCAGTGTGTGCGCGAGTGGCACCCGCTTGAGAGTCTTGAGACACACGCGGGTGAATTGCAAAAATATTGTACATAGTTAAGGGCTCAATTAAAAAACCCTTAACAATCCTTAACTTTTTCCTTTGTGTAACGAAGATTAGTCATATAATCATATGGATAACTTTCGTTACACAAAGGAAAAACAATGGAAGAATTGCAACGTTAACTACGTTGCCTCAATTAAGCCCTTAACTATGTACAATATTTTTGCAATTCACCCGCGTCTATGAACATTTTTGTGTAATAATGGAGTAACCAAAAAAAGTTATTATTACTGTTTATTGGAAGTTTGTTTAAATTCAACATAAAACGGTGAATTGTCATTTTTTAAGCTACCAGTGGTGTCAGAGAGGTAAGTAGGTATCTCCTTGTATTTCGATGGTCCGTTTTAACGTTACACAGAACTGTCAGGTAGGCAGGTAGGCGCCCCGCCCCGGCCCCCGAAGAATATGTAGGTATATCTAAGATCGATTTATATCTAAGATCGATTTATATCTAAGATCGATTTATATCTAAGATCGATTTATATCTAAGATCGATTTATATCTAAGATCGATTTATATCTAAGATCGATTTATATCTAAGATCGATTTATATCTAAGATCGATTTATATCTAAGATCGATTTATATCTAAGATCGATTTATATAATAGTTATCTATTTTGAATCAGTACGAGTATAAACGAAATAACTAATTTTTTGTAAGGTAAATTCATGCCACCTTAGGTAAGGTCAAAAAATGTTTTTTTGTTTGTGTAAATGTTGTGTTGTTTTTAGTGACATTTTAACTAGTTCTAATTCTAGACTATTTAACGGTCATATTTTGTATATTTTTGTCTATAAATTAAAAGGAAAGTCACGGAAAATTATAAAAAATAGCTTGGAAATTTGCTAATGGCACCCTTTCATAATATGACACCCGGTTTATTATCATCCAATCAACCCCCATTCTAGACCCCTTACCAAATATTAAAAAAATACGAAATATTAAATAAATAGTTTCGTATTTTTTATACTAAAACCAGATGCAAGCAAGCGAGTTATACAACTATGCCAAATTTCAATTTGCTAGTTTATATACCTTCAGAGAAAACCTGCTGCAATATACAGTCAGACTGACAGACACCGAGGTCTCACCATAAGGGTTCCTTTTTTACCATATTGGTACTGACCCCTAAAAATAAGTATAAAACACGCGACTTGTTACCGGGCGACCACCAGTTCGTAGTTCTTTCAAGGTCGAAAATCCGTCATTTCCGGTTCTTGGCAGCCATCTTGAATGTATAACGTCAGAGTCAGTGGGTTCGAGGTAGCTTGAAAACGGCTATTATGTAGTCAAATGTAACATGATTTGCGTCTAGACTCATAACGGAGCGGTTGTGTCAGGTCTGGGCCGGGTCACTGAGCCGCTACCGCGCCGGCCGGCGCGGGAGCCACCGGCCTCTACAACGGACGATTTATATCTAAGAGCCCTCGACACTAAACCTAGTTCAATAAGACTACCGGATGTTATATATATATATTTAGTAACGTCATTAATGTGGGAACACGAAATGGAAATACTGCAATGCAAAAAACTTGGCACATCATTTTTTATTTATTTATTTGTCCGATACTTATATAAATGCAGCAGTGGTTTTTCTTACGCCGGACTTGATAGGCTAGCCGGGCTTGATAGGTTTTTTGAATTGCAGCATTGTCATTTCGTGTTCCGCCATTAAGAGCGGGACTAATTTTATATATATCATCCGGTAGTCTTATCGAACCAGGTTCCGTCAGGTCGTGATGGGCTCCCCTACTGTTACAAATACATGTAATTACCACAAGCAAGAGCAAACACAGCGCGGCCGCCATCGTCGCGTCCTCGGCGGCAGCGGCGGACGAATAACTGAGCTCGAACTCTACGCCATACAGAGCAGCTGTGACATTATTCAATAATAAAACCGCCTAAAGATGCCTCCACCGCATCGGAATCGGAGCGTACCTACGGAGCGAATGAATTTGTTGCGCTGTATTGATTTTTATTGAATGTGCGATGTGAATTATTGAAATCAAAACATGGTAGAGGTAGTTCAGCAACAAAAATGGTCGCGAGTGTTACTAAGAGAAGACTAGTCCTCTACTGCCCGCAGGCGACTAAACGAAGATCAGCGAATAAACCGTCACTTGGTCCCCATTTTGTTGACACTGGACACCTGGACGGACAGCCACTTCAGTAGTAGGTACATGTCGGCGCGGAGCTGCCCGGCCGGGGCGACTCCGCGCCGGGAGAGTCATCACAGGATTTCAAATAAAATAGCACTTCAGCGCACACAACACTATATAATGCCACTAAATCAAGATATAATTACAATAGCTTTAAAAATCAATTCAGAGTAACTTTCAGTACAAGTTGCAGGACTGTAATGGCGGCGGTAGAGAATAAACATAGCAAATTTCCCGCCATTATAAGGTCAACCTCTGATTTGCAGAACGTCAAAACAAAGTCACGTTAATTATTTCTCTATACATTTAAGCACATGAAATTCACATAAAAATATTTTAAACCGAGAAACAATATTGAAATAAATTAATTATAACGTTCTATTACGGAATATTTAAATGCCATATCTCTAATTTGTTAAATAAAATGCAAGATGATAACAATTCTTATGAAAACTTTCCTGAAGGAATTAGCTGTCAAATATCTGATTTTAAAAGAGCTTTACTAAAAACATTGATTATAAATAAACTAAAAGGTTATTTATCTACTTATAATTAAAGTAAATATGAAATTTAATGTCTTAATAGGCAATAATTATAAAAGTTTTACATAAACTTAACTTCTAATGAAACATTTGTTTTGTTACATTTAGTTTTAATTTAAGCCGCATGGTGGCGCTAGTGCGCGCCTATAGGTATATACCTACATAGAAGTTTTTGTTCGAGACAATCAAGCAGCCACCCCGGACTGATGTCCACTCTCAGAGCAGCCGAGCGGGAGGGGGGGGGGGGCGCCCCCTGCGAGCCCTGTGCCGACCGTTCGTGCCTGTTTAAAGAACACCCGAGTCGGTTGCGTATATTTGTGCAGTTAATACTTACAATAATGTTAGCACAAATGTTCTGCAAGGTGCTTCATGCGTCATCGCCGGTCCGCATTACGATATTAAACCGCACGAATGTAATTAGATAATTAAAACTCATGTTATTTTCACTTAATTACTTGAAACACCTGAGTAAAGTCAAATAAGTAATATCGTGATGCAGACCGGCGATGACGCATGAAGCACCTTGCGCAACATGTAGGAGGGGTTACGCGCAGGAGAGCATGTTGGGCGCTACTCTTATTATATTATGTCTGGGTAGGGGTCGGGTTGCATAAAGTTTAAAGTCATATTTTTGATGGGCATACAAGGATTCGTCATACTCATCATTGCGCATAACTGTAAATTGTCATACATTTATGCGCATAAAGTTTTTAATCATAATGTTTAAGAACATATTGTGTAACGCGCATAAATTTGATGCGCATAATTTTTTTAAGCATAGGTACTTTATAATGGACATAAAATGGTTGCTCATAAAAGTAGTTAACCATAATATTTCTATTTTGGTTAACTGCAAGTTTTGGCAGTTTATACTGCAAAACGCATTAACAAGATTTTCCACTCTTTTATAAAAAAAAACCCTAACCTACCCGCGAGCCGATATCATGGCTTGCTTGATACATGTATGACATTTATATTTATTACTAAAAATAATTATAATTATCAATATTATGAAGGGTGTAAGGGGGCATAGGCACATCTTCTGCCCCAAGTGCCAACCTCACCTGCCCGTGGTGCACCCTGCTGGACAACGGACGAGGCTCTGGCGACCGAACCGTTGGCGGTATAACCGACTAAACGCAGAGCCAAATATCTCTGGCCAGTGGCGGGCAGCAGCGTCACTGGTGCGAGGCTCTGTGCTGCGCTCACCAACCCGCTTGCCCAGCGTGGTGAGTACGGGCATGTACCCCTCATGAATAGGAGACAAAAACCACGGCCCCTAGTTCCCGGCCGCCCTACTATTCTGGGTCACGGCAGCGGCCTCGGTTACGGTAGGGCAGGGGGTGCGAAGAATCCCCGGGCTACGGACGGCTGCCACAAACCACTGACCTTGGCAACGTATAACGGACGCAGTCTACGGCTGGATGAAGGCCTGGTCGAACTCGAGGAAGAGCTTAAAAACATCAGATGGCATATTCTAGGGTTGTCGGAAGTTCGAAGACAGGGGGAGGACACGATCACCCTGGAATCTGGCCACATTTTCTCCTTCCGAGAGGGAGACCAACTCTCCCAAGGTGGCGTAGGTTTCCTTGTCCACAAAGATCTCCGTGACAACGTGTTGGAGATATCCAGCGTGTCGACCCGGGTAGCGTACCTTGTACTAAAACTGACTGAGAGGTACTCCCTCAAAGTCATACAGGTATATGCGCCGACGTCGACAGGGCATTCAGATGATGTGGTCGAGGCCATGTATGAAGATATATCTAAGGCCATACATCATACAACCAAGACCCACTTCACCGTTGTCATGGGCGACTTCAACGCCAAAGTAGGAGTAACGCGACGAATCGTGTGTAGGACGGCACAGCTATGGAACCAGGAACCACAGGGGGCGAATGCTGGTAAACTTTCTGAGTTTGCAGGGGCTCTTCTGCATGAACACCTTTTTCCAGAAGAAGCCCCAGAGAAAGTGGACCTGGCTAAGCCCCGATGGTAAGACGAAGAATGAGATAGACTTCATCATGACGGACAAGAAGCATATATTTAGTGATGTCTCTGTGGTAAATAGGTTTAACATCGGAAGCGACCACCGACTGGTAAGAGGCACCCTAAATATCAACATCAAGCTGGAAAGAAGCCGCATGATGAGGTCGACTCTTCGTCCGACACTGGTCCAGGCCGGCCAAGACTCCAAAACATTCCAGTTGGAGCTCCGAAACCGATTCGCTGCTTTGGAAACTACTGAGGACGTGGACAGGGACCTTGATGGTGTGATTGGAGTCATACGCGAAGTGGGAAACAGGCACTTTAAGGGAAAGCGAGCGTGCCGAGAGGCCAAACTTTCGGGCGAGACCTTGAAACTGATGAAACGTCGTCGGGAAAGGCCAGAGGAAGCCTTGTCTGGTACCCATAAAAAGATCCGGAGATTGGTGAGACGCGACCTCCGCAGCTACAATACTCGCCTCATAGAGGAGGCGATTGAGCAGAATCGGGGGTCGAAAGTCTTCACTAAAAGACTGGGGAAAAGTCACCTGACAAAGCTGAAAACCTCGGATGGCAGAATCGTCTCATCGGTTCCGGAGATTCGGGCCGAAATCGAAGGCTTTTACGGCCGATTGTACGCATTGCATTCCCTACAGCCGCAGCCCGACGCGAACGACCCAAGAGCCAAGCTTACCCGCCACTTCACTGAAGATCTCCCAGACGTGGAGGAGGATGAGATTGAGGCGGCCCTCGGACAGCTTAGTAATGGGAAGGCTCCCGGCGAAGACGGAATCACAACTGAGCTCTTAAAAGCTGCAGGCCAACCTGTGCTTGGCGAACTTAAGAGGCTCTTCAATTCCGTCATAGCCAATGGGACAACTCCGGAAGCGTGGAGTCGGGGCGTGGTGGCATTGTTTTTCAAGAAAGGAGACAAAAATCTCCTGAAAAACTATAGACCAATCACGCTCCTGAGTCACGTTTACAAGCTGTTCTCGAGGGTCATCACAAACCGTCTTTCCGCAAGATTTGACGCTTTCCAGCCACCGGAACAGGCTGGGTTTCGCAAAGGCTACAGTACCATAGACCACACATCCACACCGTGCGGCAGGTTATACAGAAGTCCGAAGAGTATAACCAGCCCCTGTGCCTGGCCTTTGTGGACTATGAGAAAGCCTTCGACTCGGTCGAAACCTGGGCTGTTCTGGAATCCTTGCAGCGATGCCAAATCGATTGGCGGTACGTGAAGGTGCTAAAAAGCCTGTACAGTATGGCATCGATGTCCGTCCAAGTACAAAACCACCGAACAAAACCCATCCAGCTGCTCCGAGGTGTTAGACAGGGAGATGTTATATCTCCGAAACTGTTCACCAACGCACTGGAGGATGTGTTCAAGACGCTGGATTGGAACGGACTGGGCATCAATGTAAATGGCGAATATCTTACGCACCTTCGTTTTGCCGATGACATAGTTATTATGGCAGAATCGCTGCAGGATGTGCAAAAAATGCTGCACAGTCTTAACGCTGCCTCGAGACGAGTGGGGCTTGGGATGAATTTGGACAAAACAAAGGTAATGTTCAACGAACATGTCATCCCGGAACCAATTTCCGTCGAGGGCACTACGCTCGAAGTTGTCAAAGAGTACGTCTACCTTGGGCAAGTACTACAGATCGGTAGAGACAACTTCGAGCGGGAAATCGCCAGAAGAGTGCAGCTTGGCTGGGCAGCATTTGGGAAACTGCGTCATATCTTCACGTCGACACTGCCGCAGTGCCTGAAAAGCCGGGTGTTTAACCAATGCGTCCTACCAGTTTTAACCTACGGAGCCGAAACGTGGAACATGACAGTCAAGTTGGCCCACCGACTGCACGTCACTCAGCGTGCTATGGAAAGGTCTATGTTGGGGATCTCATTAAGGGATAAGATCCGGAACGAGATCATACGACATAAGACTAAGGTGACTGGTATAGTCCAAAAATGTAGCAAGCTGAAGTGGCAGTGGGCTGGCCATGTCTGTCGCAGAACCGACGAGAGGTGGAGCAGGAAGGTTCTCGATTGGAGACCACGCTTAGGCAAACGTAGTGTAGGACGCCCCCCGGCTAGATGGACCGATGACCTGAAAAAGGCAGCTGGCAGTGACTTGATGCAAAGGGCGGGAGATCGTGCGCGGTGGCGCTCCTTGGGGGAGGCCTATGTCCAGCAGTGGACTGCAACAGGCTGATATGATGGAATATTATGACTAAATAAATGTATGCCTTTCTACATTATGATTAAACCAATTATGACTCCGTACAATTATGACAAGGAACAATTATGCGTAGTATAATTTATGCCAAAAAAAAATTATGAGCATCAACTTTATGCGTAAAGTGTTATGACAATCGATATTATGACAATAGTTGTTATGCGACCAGACCGCCACCCATTATGTCTGGATGATATCTTGCCCATCCCGCTACAAAACTCGGATTTTCTATGATGTTACGCAGATAATACAGCTCTGATATTTAGTGGTGGTCTTGGCAGGATGCGCACGAGGCTAGGCAACGGGCGCAGCGCATGTTAAGCACTGCGGTTAGGATTTATTCGCATTTGGACACTTTCTCTTCTAGTAGTAGTTTAAATACTTGATACATCCCATCGCAATCTATGTAGCTTGGCCGTTTCGTTGCTACTAAAACTAATTGTATAACAGAAAAACCCATGCGACGGTAGCGAAACGGCCAAGCCACATATTTTGACTAAGGTGTAGAGTTTGTGAAGTGAAAGCTTGTAGAGTTAGGGCGAGTAGAGTTAAAAGCGTGGCTCAGGGGATTTTTCACCCTAGCCTCCCGCCGATTGTCAACTGTTTCTAGTACATAATTTTACTAGTTGCTCGCCGAGCTTGCCGATATCTGGCCGATACTAGTTGACCGCGGCGATAAAAGCTATCGACTATAAAACTAGCTCGCCCGTCGTCCGCGAACACTCGCTTTATACCCGAGCGTCAAAACTATCAAAACTTTACTCGCTTCTCGCCGCTCGCCCACTCTTTTGTAGTTTATACTCGTAGTTCTACTAGCTTATAGTCTGTAGCCGGCGGTGGGACCAGTGCCTAACGGGAAAAGGTGGCCACTTTTTGCGTTAAGTTGATAATATATTATATATTTCTTTGTGTTGGATCTAGGTCGATAAATTTAGGGCACTGCATCAATACGTGATTTCCGTCACATAGTATACAGTTACCATAGAGCGTATGATATGCTTTCGGAAAAGCGCCCTTGGCACTAGGATATTGTTTCTTCATTGGGTAGAACTTGTTCAATTGCTTGTTGGATGCTGTTGACTTGAAAGAGTTCACTAATTCTCTTTTTGGGTGTTTCATCGTTTCGTAAGCCATAAACCTTCCTTCCAAAAATAGTAAGAAATCATTCAAAATTGGCAAGTCTCTGTGATTTTGAAGCTCCTTTAGGTAATCATTGTAAGATGTTGTATCAAGTTTTTGTGACATCAGGTGCACTATAATCGGGTCCCACGTAGTTGTATCGATCCCGATGTTGGCAAGCCCGTTCAAGCATTCAGTAATGACATCATGCATCTTTTTAAGGTTAAAGGCATCCGGTTGTTGTAACACTGGAAGCTGCAGCATAGTGTTAAAATATGATGTAAATTGAAGGCGTTTGTTGTCATAGCGCTGGACGAGTATCTCCCAACATGAGTTGTAGTTTTCAGCACTAACTCCAAGATGTTGTACCAATCTTTCAGGTTCACCGCGTAGCTTAGTTTTGAGATGTTGCATTTTCTGCGCCTTGTTGATAGTAGGGTTGTTGTGAATTGTTTCCAGAAAAAGATCTTTAAAAGAAATCCACTGATTGTAGTTTCCTGAAAACTCAGGAACGTTGATCCTTGGTGCAGAATGTTGGTAATGGGCAGTAGACCAAATGTTGCTGTTAAGTTTTCGTTTTAGCTCGTCATACTTATTCTCGATGTCGACAAACAAGGCATAATAATGTTCGTTAGAGCCCTTAAGTAGTGAGTCCAACTCCCAATGATATTTGTCAATTGACTCCCATTTCGACTTCAAAAGATGAAGATGATCTTCAAGTTCCCATTTCTCCATAGTACTGTTGATATCAATCTTTGACATAGCCCGGTCGATAGCTTTAAAGTTGCACTCTTGTTTATTGAGCAATAATTTGGTAGTCCCGGCGTCATCAAGTACTATGTCTGAGAGGTTAAATTCAACATCACTATCTTGTTCATTTGAGTAACGTAATTGATTGAGTATCTCTGCCTTAGTAGCCTCAAACATAGCTTTAGTATTCTCAAATACATTCTCCGTGAAGTAGTTAATTTCTTTGTTTTCCACTTCCTTTAACAATTTATTGTGCCGGTTTTGAAAATCTTCCCATTGTTCAACCAGACTTGTTAGCCGTTTGTTTAAGTAGTCTTGAGTTTTCCTGGACACGCTGTCCTTCTTGTAGTTAACACACAAAGTTTTTATGCTTTCAAAGCAGGCTTGTTGTTTTTGAAGTTCCGTCATGTTGTTCAGATTATCTTCAGTTTATAAGTAGTTTGATGTTAGTTGCAGTTAAGTCGTAGCTCAGCTGAAGAGTTCTGGTTCGTTCTTCGTTGAAAATATTCACTTATGGTATTCAGTGCTCTTGCGCTCTAAATAAGTTAAGCACCTTCTCAATCCAACTGGTGAAACCCGCTTGTGGGAGGCCAGTCAAACCGATTGCCACCGCAATAGAGACACAAACACACAAAACACCTGGTAGGTTCGAAGGACCATTAAATGTACAATCCAGTTAGATTTGTACACTGTATTTATGATAGTTGATGCTGGTAGTTCCAAGAGTGCAGAGATAGAGAGAATTCTTGAGTTATCTTGAAGTAGTTTATTTAAGTTAGTTCATTACACAGTAGTATTAAGTTTGGTTATTCCTTTCTCTTGTTGTTAATTGCACGAAAGTTCGTTATGTCCGTTATGACTAATATATAATAATTATATTTAAGTGTCTCGATGCCTTAAGCAGGTCACGAGTAAGCATAAAATAAATGCACGGTATTGAGACCGTACATATTGGCAACCCTATAAAAAGATAAAAATAAATGAAGAGATAGGAAAACCAATCACAAAGCATTAAAATTAAATAGGGACCTAATCAAATCAAATGAATGAAGTCAACCCTTAGTCAGAAGTAGGGTCAAAGTTAAACGTAGGGTTGTCCACCGTTGTTGCATAGTTTTGATTCTGGCGTTCCTTCTCTTGTGGTGCATTCTTTTTGCGGCGTATAGTTTGCATTTCGATGTCTTCAGGATGTACTGATAATGCCTTACGAGTAGGTGGGCCATTGTCCTTGTGAAATACGCTTTTTGCAAAGTTGTGGAAAGCGTCGCTTCACAGCCCATACGATTAATAAGACAACAACTATGCTCAGCATCAGATAACTGATGGCATATTGGTGCACGTCGTGGGTAGTAAGTGTTGATGGTAATCCAATTTCATCCCCTAGCTGTGTTCTTAGGTATTTATCTATTTTTTCCTCTTCTTCCGGGTTGTACCTACTGAGGTAGTAGGTGGCTTCTTTGATATGTCAAGTTCACCATTCTGTTGACGGAGGAGTTAAGTGCGGGTATGTCGAAGTTGTAGTTTATCTTAATTTTGCTGTTATACTGATTATGAGAATGAATAGTGAGATATTTTGACTGTAACACGCAGCCCTGGGGTAAAGTTACAATCGCAGAAGCCTCCATTGTATGCGCCGATACGTCATTTTCACATATGGTTCGTATTGAACAGGTGTCACAGCAAATTGCAAGCCAAGTGTTTGCAGTATATAACTCGATCCACGCGTCCTTGCATGACGTGCCTTTTACGTCGCAAGACGAGGTCGTATGATGACCTAGTAATTTTGCTTCGCATGGGACATTGTTGTTATGTAAGTTGAAGACAGGCAGGTTTTGGTTACATATGTAGTTATCTGGTTTCCGTTGTATGCACTGTTTTAGTATTTCTTCAGTTAAGGAGATGTAAATATTCTTTATGAAATTTACAGCGACGTATTTAGATATTGTCGTTATGATGACAGTCTCAGAGTTGGTCTTGACCGGTAACGGAATTGCTTGGTAAAGTGTAAATTCTTCGTCTGATATCAGTGGTATGTGAATCTCGAACAGGAAGTATTGATCTGTCACTCGAGCTTTAACATATAGTAGTTTGTATAAGTCTTTTATATCTTCTTTTATATTGTTCACTGGCAATGATAGAGTTCTAGGAAGCCTTCCGGAGATATCGTTTAGTTGGTTAATCAAGTTGACTGGTGTGACTAGATGTACGTCAATATGTCCTTTGTAAACATCCGTAATGGTTTCAAAAAGCATTTCTTGAACTCCCTTGAGGTTGTTAAGTAACAAATAAGCAGCCAGGGACGCAGAGGTGAAGTAGCTAGTTGCCATCGCTGCTTCTAGTTCCGATTCTATTTTCTCCAAATTGTCATTAGTTTGTTTCATGAAGTTCTCCATCACACCCAGTTGCCGTTTGAAGTTGGTTTCAGATTTTTTCAGGATATTATTTTCCAGTTCGACAATTGTAGTTTGATTTTTAATGAGGTTTAGTAAGTACTTTTCATTATTTTGTACGGCTTTTATATCATTTTGGTATTTATCCGCAAATCTCTGGTCCAATATACCAAATAGGCTGTTCGCTACGTAGCTTTTTCCGATCTGACAGATGTTTTTGTGGTGATAGCAATATCATGTTATAATAGTTTAGCAGGTCCATTTCATGATACAACTGTTCCAATGTTGTTTTGCAATAACTGGGTTCGGTTTTTTCACAAAGGCCTTTTATTCCGGAAAGATAGGTTTCAATACGCCGAATAGTCCAGTAGTTAGTTAAGTTATAGTACATTAGTAACGTCCACTCGTCGTGTATAATTTGTATATTCCCCATAGCATCGTAGTATATCGGCCGCTCGGGTTCAAGGTTTGTTATTGTTGCAATCGTCGACGTAGCGTGGGCATGAGACCCAGATATTATAGTACACATTGTTATTAAAGTTGTAAATAGAGTAAAATAACAATGTCCAGCTTTCCTTTTAGTAGTTGAAGATGTATTTGCTATCATCTTGATATTTTGATTTTCGTTCTCAGTTTTGTCTGGTTTATCGCCTTCAGTACTGCTGTTATATTGTATTGGTAGACTAGAGGTGACAGCTTAATAATAGGGCGCTTCATTGTACCGGCTTGAGTTTTTATGGTTGTCACTCGTACATAGCCGTCAGTGCCGGGATGAAGTTTTTGTACCCGTCCCATAGCCCATTTTCCAGGTGGCAAGTTGTCTTCCTTCACAAGGACAAGATCTCCTTCTTTAATGTTTTTTGTGGGACTGTTCCATTTGCATCTAGTTTGTAGTTGTGACAAATATTCGTTGGACCATGTCTTCCAGAATTGCTGCAGCATGTGTTCGGTGAGTTTCCAGCGGCGTCGTATGTCGATAGTTTTGACGTCACTATAGTCTGATAGCGGCAGGGTCATTGTTGGACTGCCTGTTAAGAAGTGACCTGGCGTTAAATAGCTGTAAGATTCTTCAGGGTCTTCTGTAAGTTGGCAGAGCGGTCTTGAGTTCATGCAGGCTTCGATTTTTGTTAACAACGTTGTGAACTCTTCGAAAGTTAACTTTTGCTCACCCAGCACACGACGAAGATGGTACTTCATAGCCCTGACGGCACTTTCCCAAAGCCCGCCCGCACTAGGCCAGGCGGGAGCGTTAAAGTGCCACTGCACTTCCATTTTTCCGATCTCGTCAAAGAAGTCTGGTGATAAGATAACTTTAAATTCTTCGAACTCCTTCTGCAGTGTTCTTGATGCTCCTATGAAGTTGGTGCCACAATCCGAATACATATGTTTGGGTGTGCCACGTCGCGCGCACATCCTTTGAAAAGCCGCAATAAACGTTTCTGAGCTCAGGTCTGACACGAGTTCAATATGTACGGCCTTTGTAGCCATGCACACAAATACGTATAGCGATGTAACCCTTTCGATGTTTTTACACCTCTTCCCTTGTTCAGCTTGATCTCCACATGCCCGGTAAAGTCCACACCGGTATGTGTAAATGGCCTAGACGGGGTAGTTCTTTGCCGCGGTAGATCGCCCATTAGTTGGTAGTTTTCTGTTGGTTTGTGCCGATGGCACGGTACGCAGCGACGTAGTTGTTCTTTTACGGCTCTATTTCCACCGATGATCCAATATCGTTGCCTTATGTAGGCTAAAGTCAGCCGAGCGCCTCCGTGAAGTGTCGACTTATGTGCGTAGTCGATTATAAGTTGAGTTAGACGCCCCTTTTTCGTCAATATTACTGGGTTCTTCATTCCGGCGGGTAGGTTAGATTTATTAAGCCTACCAACAACCCGTATTATTCCCTTTGTGTAAGGATTCAGCTTGAACATAGTTGATTTCTTTGGCAAAGTTTCTTTTTTCATAAGTTGTGTGTACTCTTGTTCGAAGTCAACTCTCTGTGCGTGTGCAATGATAACTTCATTTGCTGCAGTTAATTCGTTTGTTGTTAGGTAGTCAGTTTTGCATTTCTTGCTGGTTTTGCGTGCATTTGCACAAAAACGCAAGACTCGTGCAGTGACCCTGATTACTCGTGTTAACGAACTGTACTTTTCCATCAGTACATTTGTAAAATATTTATCGGTTTTTGTTGCTTCTTCTTGCTTAAAATCAAATGTTGGTCTAGTTGATATCTGATCGTCTGTTAAGTTTTCTGTAATTTCGGAGTGATTAGTTGACCACTTTCTTAAATTCATACCGCCGCCTTTAAGTAAATTAATAAGCGATAATTGAAGTTCCTTGGCTTCAACGAGCGAGTTGTGACCGCTAATTAGGTCGTCTACGTAGAACTCATTACGAAGGATGTTGGCAGCAGCTGGGTATTTATGCTCGTCGTCATCCGCTAGTTGCCTTAAAGTCCTCATTGCTAACCACGGCGCTGATTTAGTGCCGTAAGTAACAGTGCAAAGTTGGTATTCTTGCAGCGGTTCACATGGAGAGTCCCGCCATATAATTTTTTGAAGTTGTTGTTGATCTTTTGACATCCAAATACAACGATACATTTTCTCAATATCGGCTGTATATGCGTATTTGTAGGACCTCCATTTTATGATAAGAGTCTGGATGTCCTTCTGTAGGTTGGGACCTTTTGCTTGCAGACTATTTAAACTGAGCCCACTAGAAGTCTTTTGTGAAGCATTGTAAACTACCCTGAGCTTTGTAGTTTCCGCGTTTTCTCGTAAAACACCGTGGTGAGGCAGGAAACATTCAGGATATACCGTAGAGTCTGAAGGTTTCACATGATCAAGTTCAAAATATTCTTTAATGAATTCTTTGTACATATGAGCAAGTCGATTGTTCCTTTTTAGCCTTTTTTCTAGTTGTAAGTATTGAGAGACCGCCACAGACTTCGAGTTCCCAAGTTTATCTTCGTAGTTAGGTGACATAGGCATTTTGACTATATATTTTCCGTCCGCGCCTCGTTGAACAGTCTCCTTGTAGTACTTTTCGCAATCACCTTCTTTGCTCAAGTCGTCACTGCCTTGCGTGATATCTTCGGTTTCCCAAAATTTTGTAAGTTCTTCCATGTTAATTAAAGTTATATGGCAGTTAAAAGTTTTTAGTTTGCCACACAAAATCCATCCCAGTTGAGTTTGTTGTGCTATAGGCGATTGTTGTGTTCCTTTTAGGACTCCATCTAGGATTATCTTCGCGTAGACGTCCGCCCCAAGCAGCAGATCGATTGCACGAGAAACGTTATAATCAGGATCGGCGAGCTTTAAGTTCTTTAAGTGTGGCCAGTTATCCTTTTCGAACGTAGAGTTGGGCAAGTTATTTGTAAGCTTATTCATAATCAATGCTTGAGCTTCAAACGTGTAGTCCGAGCATATTGACTGGCAAGTTATATGTATACGCCCCTTACAGTCCTTAGATGATTCTCCTATTCCAGAGATTGTAGTATTTAATTTATTTCTTGGCAGTCTCAGTAGCTGGGCAGCGTTTTCGGTTATTAAGTTGACTTGTGATCCTTGATCAAGTAGTGCTCGTAGCGTCACGTAGGTTCCGTTGGCTGACTGTGCTTTCAGTTGAACCGTAGTTAAAAGGATTTCCGTTTCATTAGTTGATAGATGGCTGGAGGTTGGAAACTGGGTCAAAGTTGCGGGTCGCTGACCAGTCGAGTTATAGTTGTTATTATATGTTTGCGTCATATTTCCCTTACCTGGATTGTGCAAGAGCGTATGATGTCGCATACTGCATTCTTTACAAGTTTTTGTCGACTTGCATTCACTGTTACCATGACTGAATAAGCAGTTTTTGCACACGCGCAGTTTTGTAATAGTTGTATTTCTTTGTGTTGGATCTAGGTCGATAAATTTAGGGCACTGCATCAATACGTGATTTCCGTCACATAGTATACAGTTACCATAGAGCGTATGATATGCTTTCGGAAAAGCGCCCTTGGCACTAGGATATTGTTTCTTCATTGGGAAGAACTTGTTCAATTGCTTGTTGGATGCTGTTGACTTGAAAGAGTTCACTAATTCTCTTTTTGGGTGTTTCATCGTTTCGTAAGCCATAAACCTTCCTTCCAAAAATAGTAAGAAATCATTCAAAATTGGCAAGTCTCTGTGATTTTGAAGCTCCTTTAGGTAATCATTGTAAGATGTTGTATCAAGTTTTTGTGACATCAGGTGCACTATAATCGGGTCCCACGTAGTTGTATCGATCCCGATGTTGGCAAGCCCGTTCAAGCATTCAGTAATGACATCATGCATCTTTTTAAGGTTAAAGGCATCCGGTTGTTGTAACACTGGAAGCTGCAGCATGGTGTTAAAATATGATGTAAATTGAAGGCGTTTGTTGTCATAGCGCTGGACGAGTATCTCCCAACATGAGTTGTAGTTTTCAGCACTAACTCCAAGATGTTGTACCAATCTTTCAGGTTCACCGCGTAGCTTAGTTTTGAGATGTTGCATTTTCTGCGCCTTGTTGATAGTAGGGTTGTTGTGAATTGTTTCCAGAAAAAGATCTTTAAAAGAAATCCACTGATTGTAGTTTCCTGAAAACTCAGGAACGTTGATCCTTGGTGCAGAATGTTGGTAATGGGCAGTAGACCAAATGTTGCTGTTAAGTTTTCGTTTTAGCTCGTCATACTTATTCTCGATGTCGACAAACAAGGCATAATAATGTTCGTTAGAGCCCTTAAGTAGTGAGTCCAACTCCCAATGATATTTGTCAATTGACTCCCATTTCGACTTCAAAAGATGAAGATGATCTTCAAGTTCCCATTTCTCCATAGTACTGTTGATATCAATCTTTGACATAGCCCGGTCGATAGCTTTAAAGTTGCACTCTTGTTTATTGAGCAATAATTTGGTAGTCCCGGCGTCATCAAGTACTATGTCTGAGAGGTTAAATTCAACATCACTATCTTGTTCATTTGAGTAACGTAATTGATTGAGTATCTCTGCCTTAGTAGCCTCAAACATAGCTTTAGTATTCTCAAATACATTCTCCGTGAAGTAGTTAATTTCTTTGTTTTCCACTTCCTTTAACAATTTTTTGTGCCGGTTTTGAAAATCTTCCCATTGTTCAACCAGACTTGTTAGCCGTTTGTTTAAGTAGTCTTGAGTTTTCCTGGACACGCTGTCCTTCTTGTAGTTAACACACAAAGTTTTTATGCTTTCAAAGCAGGCTTGTTGTTTTTGAAGTTCCGTCATGTTGTTCAGATTATCTTCAGTTTATAAGTAGTTTGATGTTAGTTGCAGTTAAGTCGTAGCTCAGCTGAAGAGTTCTGGTTCGTTCTTCGTTGAAAATATTCACTTATGGTATTCAGTGCTCTTGCGCTCTAAATAAGTTAAGCACCTTCTCAATCCAACTGGTGAAACCCGCTTGTGGGAGGCCAGTCAAACCGATTGCCACCGCAATAGAGACACTGTGCGTGACGGCACCTATGGCTGGTAGGTTGTAAGAAAAACGCCTTATTGAGATCGGTGCAATCGGGAGGTTTGAGCGGCAGAGGTTCCTTTTAGTTGTTGCTTGGTCGGGCGCTGTCGGTTGAATGCGAATGGCGGCCAGCGTGCCGCCATTTTATACAATTTTGACGGCTCCCCTCCCTCTCAGCTCTCCCCACTCCTTAAAACTTTATTTTGTTAACACTTAAAACTATTACAATATTTATTTATTTATTCAAACTCAATATTTACTTATACAACTAAACATAGTTAATTTGTATTATCTGGGTAATATTAAATATAATAATAATAATAAATTTCTATGGCATCGTGTTGTCCTGCACATCTCTCCCGCCGTGCATCGCTCGGCCGAGCGTTGCATTTTCATTTACGTGCAGGTTCCCGGGTTCTGTAGGCAGGATCACCAACTTCTTTGTAGGCCTCCGGAGCACTCCTCCCTTGGTAGATACATCGACTGCTCTCGTGACGCCGTCGGGCCCCGGGTATAGCGCGGTGACTCGTCCTCGCGGCCATATATTGCGCGGCAGTGTGCCGTCGACGATAAGGACGACATCGCCGACGCGGATGGGTTCTCCCCGTCCGTAGGGCTCCCGCCGGTACTGGAGTCCAGGTAGGTACTCCCGGAGCCATCGACTCCAGAAGTGGTCTGCCAGGCGTTGACTCGTCCTCCAGGTGGCGCGGCCGATGAGCACGGTGTCGTCGAAGCTCCCGGGTGCCGGGTTCCGTGCTGAACCCCCGAGAAGGAAGTGATTCGGGGTGATGGCTTCCGGCTCGTCCGGCTCCACGGATACATGTGTGAGCGGGCGGCTGTTTACTGTGTACTCCGCTTCGGTCAGTAGAGTGACGAGGGTCTCTTCGCTGGGGTGGCGTTCATGCAGCACGGCGTGTAGGGCTGCTTTGACGGCCCTCACCATTCTCTCCCATGCCCCCCCCATGAAAGGGGCTCCAGCGGGTATGAATTTCCAGCTGATTGGTTGTGCAGAGTCTGACTCTTCGTAGGCCTCCCGTAGTTCCCGGTGTGCGGCGTGGAAGTTGGTACCATTATCAGACCAGATTTCGGTGGGACAGCCTCGGCGCGCGATCATACGCCGGAGAGCCATCACCGCTGAGTCCCCACTTAGGGTCGGCACCACCTCTATATGTACGGCGCGTACTGTCAAGCATGTGAACAGCGCGACATACCTTTTTTGTGTGCCGCGCCCCACGGTCACGGTCATGGGGCCGAAATAATCGAGGCCCGTATAGGTGAACGGGCGTTGATGATGGGCGAGCCGGCACCGAGGATGGTCGCCGGTCGGCGGTACGGTCGGCATCGTTTTCTTTATTCGACAGGGCAGGCAGCGATGTACTATCATTCTTGCTACTGGGCGTAGGCGTAAGATACTATAGTGTTGTTTGCACTCATTTATAGTAGCTTCGACTCCGTTGTGTGACATCCGCCTATGTACATAGTCTATGTACAGTCGGGTCGTCGCGTGGTCACCGTCTAGTACCGGTGGGCGCTTTTGTAATTCGGCGATATCCACAGCGGCGTCGATACGAGTCTTCACTGTGATAACATCGTTTATCAATTCGACCGCTAGGTGGCGTAGTCGACTATGTAGGTTCGGCTTCTTAGCATTTCGTAGGTTGTTAATGTCGTCACTGAAGGCGGAGTGTTGACTCGCTCGAACGATCAGCTGTTCGGCTTTCTGTAGGTATGGTGCGTCGAGTAACTTAAACTTCTTGTTATTGTGTGGCTTCTTTGGCGGCGGTGGCGTAGACGGCGTATTTTTGTTTCGTTTGTTCCATTCTGGATCGGCTTGTTTGTTGCGTAGCGTTCTTTTGTAGTGGGCGCGCACTCGTCGAGTTCGGCAGAGGTCAACGAACTGTAGTACACGACCGATAGTGCGTAGTAGTCGCTCCCACTTCGAGAAGCGTTCCGGCGGCGGCAACCAGGCGTATGGGCTCGACCTCCCGTTGGCGGAGATCGCGTGTACCCTTTCCTCGCTCCTGTTGTCCTCGCGTGGCCTTGACGGTTCGGTTGGCCATGTCGAGGGGTCGTCGCGTAGAAATTCCGGCCCCGTGAACCATCTGTGATTGTTGTCGAAATCCCGTGGTACCTCCCGTGTGGCTTCATCGGCGACGTTAAGTTTCGTGGGTACCCATCGCCACTCCTTTATCGCGGTCATTTCTTCGATAGCGGCTATACGGTGTGCGACGTAAGGGCGGTAGGTACGTGCCCCGGTTCGTAGCCACGCGAGCACGGTGCGGCTGTCGGTCCAGAAAGTCTTCGTCTCAGGCTTGAAATCGTGTTCTTCGACTACGGCGGCCGCCATGCGGCTCCCCATCACGGCGGCTTGAAGTTCCAGGCGGGGGATGGACGTCACCTTGAGAGGGGCCACCTTGGCCTTGGCGGCTATGAGTGCCACGTGCACCTTTCCGTCGTTCGTAGTCGTCCGCCAGTATAGTGCGCTCGTGTATGCGGATTCGCTCGCGTCCACAAACACGTGTAGTTCTCGTGTCGTAGCGTCGCTGTAGTGGGGGTAGGGGCGCGGTATAGCGACGCCGCGCAGCGCTCGTAGGTGTTGCGTCCACGCCACCCACTGGTGTGCCAAGTCGGTTTCCAGGTGTTCGTCCCAGTCCGTCCCGCGCCGCCACACTTCTTGGAGGAGCTTCTTCGCTACGATGGTTACCGGCGATGCCAAGCCGAGGGGGTCGAAAACTGACATCACGATTTTTAATACGTGACGTTTCGTCGGTTCGTCGTTATCTAACGCTCCGGGCGGCAATCGGGTGAGGTCCAAGTTAAAAGCGATTTCATCCGTCGACGGTTTCCATATCTGCCCCAATACTCGCTCATTTTTCATTTCAGTTTTATTTAAGTCGACGTGCGATGGGCTGGCGATCTCTTCGGTGAGTGTTTCAAGTACATTCGTAGAGTTTGAAGTCCATTGGCGTAGCTCGTAATGGGCCTCTTTGTGTATGTCGCGTACGTTACCCGCGACGCGAATCGCTTCCGCTTCTGACTCGAAACTCTGTAGATAGTCATCGACGTAATGATTGCGTATTATTGCTCGTACGACGTCGGGATAACTTTCTTCGTGTTTCTGCGCGTTAATGTTCTTGACGTATATGGCTATGGATGGTGAACATGTCGCGCCGAATATGAGTGACGTCATCCTGTATTCTGAAGGTGGATCTTTGTCTCGTCGGTCGCCCCGCCATAGATAGCGTAGGGCGTCTCTGTCTTCGTTCTTGACTTTCACTTGCATGAACATTTCTTTTATGTCCGCTCCGACGGCAACGGCGTGTTGGCGGAAGCGCATGAGTACCCCCGGTAGAGACTGGAGTAGGTCGGGCCCGGTGAGGAGGCGGTCGTTGAGTGACACACCCCTTGTAGTCGCGGCGGCGTCGTGAACTATGCGTACTTTGTCTGGTTTCATAGGGTTGAGTACGGCGAAGTGTGGTAGGTACCAAACTCTCTCTGACTTGGCGGCCGGCGCGGGCTCGGCGTACCCTTTGATTAGTAGGGCATCCATTTCTTCGTTGTATCTTCGTTTGAGCTTCTCATCTTTGTCGAGCTTCTTTTCTATGTTATAAAGTCTTCTTAATGTATTTTCGTAGTTGTCAGGCAGACGTGTATTGACGTCTTTCCATAGTAGCGGAGCTTCGTAATGACCGTCGGCCGTAGTACTCATTGATCGTGCGAGTATGTTACGCGCGCGCTCGTCCGGGCTTGACTGCGGTAATTTCGGTTCGATTAGTAATGATTCGAGGGCGAAATATTTGCTGAGCTGCGCGTTCATGTTGTCACCTTGCTCCTCCTTTTCTTGGGTAGTCACGTGATGCGTCGCGTGTACTTGCTTGCCTATGGTGCGTGTGTTCGCGCCGTGCAGCACCCAGCCGAGCGGTGTAAGTGACGCTACCGGCTGGTGCCGCCGCCCCCGTCGTGTCTCGCTGCTGACTAGTAGGTGCCAATTATCTTGGCCAATTAACACCTTAGGTTTCGCTGTTTCGTATCTGAGATGATCTTCTATGTCTTGTAGATGCGGGCAATCGCGAAGATCTTCTTTCTTAACCGACTGTGGCGATAGGCGGAGGTCTTCTATGGTGCGTGCGCGAATTTCGTGGCGTTGGTTCGCGCCACGTATGTCGAGCGTGACACGGCGTGATTGTGACGCGTCGACTTTTTCTATGGTGATAGCTTCAATCAATAGAGGCTCGACGGGCCCGTCGAGGCCCGCCTCCCTGGCGATGTCTTCGTGAACCAATGTAATGGTTGAGCCGTCGTCGAGAAGAGCGTATGTGTCGACCTCTCCCGCCGGTCCGGATATAGTGACGGGAATTATTTTCAGGTATGCCTTAAATTCCCTGACTGCCCATGTGGATGTGACGGCTTCGGTTTTTTCTTCCTTCTTCATGTAGTGTAACAACTTGTGATGAAAATATTCGCAGCCGTCTCGCTCACACTTGATACGTTTGCATGAGTGTGTCCTTGTCCGGTAACGCAGGCAGCGGAAGCATAGGCGTTGCTCCTTGGCGATTTTCCATCTATCTTCGAGTGGCTTGTCTATGAATTTACTGCATCTATTGATATTGTGGTCGGCGTCGTTGCAACACGCGCATTTGCTAGCGGGCTTCTCAGTAGTCACGAAGGCTTTGTGTGTTCTCTTCACGGGATGAATGCTCACGGTGTCGTTCTCCGGCTGAGCGTATAGCGCACAGTACTCGGCTTCGCGTTGCAGGAACATGGATATCTTCATCAACTCGGGTTCTTCATTTCTTTGTGTAGTTGCGTAGTCGAACCATCTATAGCGCAGTGCGGGCGTAAGCTTCTCCATCATGGCTCGTGTAGTCTCCGGACTGAAGAGGTAGTGGGCGCGGTTAAGCGCTTTGAGCGTGGCTACGGTGTTAGCTACGCGGCTAGCGAATACGCATATGTCGCGAGGGCCGTCGTTAAGGCGCGGCATGGCGCGCAGTCGCTCCAACTCTGCTAGTGCTATGGCATCGGGGCGACCAAAACGAGCTTCTAGACTTCTCATTACTTCCTCGGGGCGGGCGTTGTATATAAGCAAATTTTCGACGGCTTCTTTCGCTCTTCCTTTAAGACATCTTCTTAATCTTGCTATGTTTTCGACATCGGTGTATGTCGCGGCGGTTTCATTATATGCGGCTTTAAACGATAGCCACTCTTGATGCGAGCCGCTAAATTGCAGCAACTCGGCGTGATATCGCGGTGTTTCTCTATGACCGGCACGTGCGGCGATAGCGATAGCCGATGCGAGCTCGCTCAAGTCGATCTTCTGGTGACTCTTCATTGTAATGACGTTGTCTTCCCGCGTATTCTCTTGTGAATACGCATTCCACGGCGGTGGACAACTCGCTTGTTCGTTACGAGGTGTTGGCGCGAAAACGGGAGCGGCGGCGGAGAGGGGGGCACATTTCCCGGCGCTGGCGGCGGTATCGGGAGGGGGAGGGGGGGGGTGCCCGGCACGCGCGGCGGTGGCGTTGGGACCCGTGTCCTCGTCGTTGTGCTTCGCTCGAGTCGATGGAATGTACTGTGGGGTTATCGGCTCGGGCTCCTCTTCATTATGTGGTGCGTCGGCGATGGCGAGTACGTGTCTACTATTGGATTCGAGCCATTCGTCGATGCGGTGCTCCGGCATTGCGGTCGACATGACCGTTTCAGCGTCTTCATTGTCTGTGTCCTCGGTTTCTATGACGGCGATGCGTGCTTGTGCGAGTTCTAGTTTGATCTTGAGTACTTCTTCCCGCGCTTGTGCGAGACGGCGTGCGCGGCGGCTTGAAGTAGTTTTGATCGATCTGGACGACGGTGGTGGTGCGGCAGGACGTGGGCTTGACTGTGGGGTCTGCCGCGGCGGTGTTACGGGATTCGGGGTTGATTCCGAGCTTTCCCGAGGCGTGGCCGAGTCCCTTGACTCGGTTGCGGTGGCGGTTTCTTCCGACGATGTCTGTTCGGCGGTGTTGCCAAACATGAGTTGGCCTAGCGTACGCTTTCCTGACGCTGATCTTGTGACTGGCATTTTTCTTTTCTTCAATTAATCCGGTTCGATTGGACCAGCATGTGCGTGACGGCACCTATGGCTGGTAGGTTGTAAGAAAAACGCCTTATTGAGATCGGTGCAATCGGGAGGTTTGAGCGGCAGAGGTTCCTTTTAGTTGTTGCTTGGTCGGGCGCTGTCGGTTGAATGCGAATGGCGGCCAGCGTGCCGCCATTTTATACAATTTTGACGGCTCCCCTCCCTCTCAGCTCTCCCCACTCCTTAAAACTTTATTTTGTTAACACTTAAAACTATTACAATATTTATTTATTTATTCAAACTCAATATTTACTTATACAACTAAACATAGTTAATTTGTATTATCTGGGTAATATTAAATATAATAATAATAATAAATTTCTATGGCATCGTGTTGTCCTGCACAGACACAAACACACAAAACACCTGGTAGGTTCGAAGGACCATTAAATGTACAATCCAGTTAGATTTGTACACTGTATTTATGATAGTTGATGCTGGTAGTTCCAAGAGTGCAGAGATAGAGAGAATTCTTGAGTTATCTTGAAGTAGTTTATTTAAGTTAGTTCATTACACAGTAGTATTAAGTTTGGTTATTCCTTTCTCTTGTTGTTAATTGCACGAAAGTTTGTGCCGCACTGTCCGTTATGACTAATATATAATAATTATATTTAAGTGTCTCGATGCCTTAAGCAGGTCACGAGTAAGCATAAAATAAATGCACGGTATTGAGACCGTACAATACCCGAGCGTCAAAACTATCAAAACTACTCGCTTCTCGCCGCTCGCCCACTCTTTTGTAGTTTATACTCGTAGTTCTACTAGCTTATAGTCTGTAGCCGGCGGTGGGACCAGTGCCTAACGGGAAAAGGTGGCCACTTTTTGCGTTAAGTTGATAACTCAAAAGTGAATTGTTATTAAACTATGTTATACCCTATAAGTCGTGTTTTCATTTGTAGTACAAAAACCTACCGACCAATTTCAGAAGAAAATACTTTAGTTTATTAGAAAACACAATAACGGTAAATTCTCAACAATAAATCAACGAACTAGATATGACTGCCACTACCTCGGTAGTTGTTTGTGCATAAGCTATAGTTACTGCCAAGTTACAGCCCTAGAGTGACCGCCGAGTGTAGGTACGAAAAGTGAAGTACATACATGTGATTGACTTCTGTACCTATCTGTTTTGTGCTAGAGTGGATGCCGATAGAGGAAATCTTACACGGGGGAAACTGGAGGGCTATTAACACATTTACTAAGCAGCATTGCCGGGAGACAAGAACTACACAGGACCGCAGTGACTTTTCAGTCAATTTATTTAACAATTTTTCAAACATTTAGATTGATATTTGTTTCGATTACTAATTTGTGTAAGCCTGCTAATTTTAGAAATTAATTACTCTACTTGTCAATGGCGGTCTTCACCAGAAAGAACCTTGCTGCGCCGCTGTGTTTTCTCTCGGCACATAATACGCGTTTGTATTGTGGCGGTTATATTGTGACGATCGCTCGGCAGGCTGAGCAAGCGCACCTGTGTGTGCTTCGAGGCAATTAATTCTAATTCTAACATTCGTTCAACATTTATTATGTACCCGAGAGGCAGCTGCGCAGACGCTTTTATCATAATATAATTATAAAATTAATACCGACAGTTCGAGTGCAGGCCCGACATTGTATTGCTAGACTTGTCAGAAGCTACATTATCTACATAAAGCGGTAACCGTCGGTGCTACCTTTTAGAGGAACAAGGTAGGTCTTGCTGTGAATTCATCCTAATTATGTGGCACCATCATCATTTCAGCCGAAAGACCTCAATGCTTGACCCAGGCCTCCCCTAAGATTTTCCACTAGGGATAGTTAAATCGGTTCCCCTAACTGATTAATGCCGCGTAGCCAACTTTTACAGGCATTTTTCCCCGTTTTGACTGTTAACAATCCAATCGCATATTTTCCTCATAGAAATATTCCCTACTTTCAAAATTTCCGTTCGTAATTAAGTTGAAATAGATCAAAATAGGCAGATAGGTTTAGGCTATTTTAGTTGAATGAAAATTAATGAATTGAGAAAACGTACACGTGGGAAAAATCGTTTGGAGTTAAAATAAAATAGGAAAAAATACGAATGGAAAGTTTGCTCCGCGGAATTAGTCAGGGTAACCGACCTGTTTCCAGGCGCGTGCGCCGCTGCTAGCAGCTAGCCACGTCGTCAGTGCGCCCGGTTGGAGGAGTACTCGCGCTACGTCCGAAATAGAATGTGTTATTAACCGACTTCAAAAAAGGAGGGAATTCTATGTTCGACTGGTTTTTACGGTTCCGTAGTCAAACTAGGAACCCTTATACTTTCGCCACGTCTGTCCGTCCATCCGTCCGTCCGCAGCCTAGTTTAGAGACTGTTAGTACTAGAAAGCTATAATTTAGCACGAATATATTAGGTCCTGCAAACTGAAACTGTTTTAGTGTGCAAAATGTGGTTACAGAATTATCAACAAGTTTTTAGAGTTGTTGGTAATTCTGTAGCTCTGCCTACCCCACTCTGGGAATAAAGGCGTGATTTTATGTATGTATGTATGTGTATTTAGGTCCTTACCTATGACATAGGCGTTTTATATGGAGAATTTTATGAAAACAGTGGTTTTCATACATTTAATTTTGCGGAATATTTAGTAACGTCAAATGCAAACCAAAACAAAATTTTGTCTGGAATATTGGACACTTCTGCTGTAATTATACATATCATAATTACTTAAAAATAATTAGCTTCATAAAACTCATGAAAATAGTTGAGTTCACACTTAAATTTTAAACATTAAGTAGCAATTTAAGCATATTATTTGTATCTAAAACGTTTGTAACATAGTATATTAAAGAAATTAAAAAATAATTTGGCAGTTAAAATTTGAATGAATAAATTCTGTAGGAAATAAAACAGGTAAAAAAACGCCAATTTCATAGGTAAGAAATCATAGGTAATAAAAAACCAATACATATTACCTAGTCACACCAACAGAGTGGTAACATAAAATCTGTTTTTCTTTTTAGTGTACTTCTCCTACACGTAACGTGGCGTGGGGATGTATTTTTTTTCTCATCTACCCTGTAGTCGTAGTAGGGTGTCGTTGGATAGGTCTTTCAAAAATATTGCGTTCTTGTACAAAAAAAAATTTCGATTAAGGGATCCGTTTATGAAATACTAAGCTTTAAAGCGCAAAATATTTTAACCCCCGACGCAAAAAACAGGGGTGTTATAAGTTAGACGTGTAAATGTGTGTGTGTGTGTGTGTGTGTGCCTGCCTGTGGCACCGTAGCTCTTAAACGGATGAACCGATTTGGATGCGGTTTTTTTTATTTGAAAGTAATTTTTTTGGCGGTAGTTTTTCGACATGTTTTATCAAAATAGGTTCAGCCGTTTTTGAGATATAGAGGTTTAAGGGGGTTAAAAGCCCCCGATTTAACGGCGCCACATACTTTCAGAGCGGATATCACTTAAACGGCTTAACCAATTTTCATAAAATCTTGCTAAGAACCACCGCCAAAAAACCCGCAAACAAAAAAACCGCATCCAAATCGGTTCATCCGTTTAAAACCGCCACCATAAACTCCAATAGGAACTTCTTTTAAAACTGCAAGTGTCGGCATCCCACCATATTATTTATCAAAAGCTGACTTCAGTTGGACTAACCTACCATTTTAAAACAAGTTATTTATTGCGTTTAGGTGGGGTTTTGTTTTTTTCAAAAATGTAGGTAGGTACTATTTTTAATATGAATTTTATAAAAGTATATACCTACCTACATATTAAGAGTAGTCAAAGATACAGAAGCAGCTGTGACATAGGCGGGGTGCATTATCGCAGATAACGAGCAGCTGAGATGCGTAGCGCGGAGGGCAGCGGCGGCGCGGGGAGCGCGGGGAGCGCGGGGAGCGCGGGCGGCGACGTGGTGCTGACGGGGCTGTCGGGCCGCCTGCCCGAGTCCGGCTCCATCGAGGAGTTCGCGCAGCAGCTGTTCGCCGGCGTCGATCTCGTCACCGCCGACGACCGCCGCTGGACGCCAGGTACCTACCACTTAAGACTCCATCAAGTATTCATATAACACGTTCATGTAGGGTAAGCTAGCCCTAGGTCTTTATTTTAGTTTGTATTAGCCCAGCTTGCTTAGATATTGTTGCCCGGTACCTACCACCGTAGATGTTTTTTTATTTCTTAGATAGTATCTCTACAAAATATTATGTTTAAAGAGAAATGTCGGGTATAGATGACGCGATGTGGGTTTTTGTGTTCAGGCTTGCATGGACTGCCAGAGCGAAGCGGTAAGCTGAAAGACCTGTCGCGTTTCGATGCATCTTACTTTAGAGTGAACGCAAAGCAGGCAGACGCGATGGACCCGCAGCTGCGAATGTTACTGGAACTAACGCACGAGGCGGTGGTGGACGCCGGGTTCGCGCCCGCGGAGCTGCGCGGCTCGCGCACCGGCGTCTTCGTGGGCGCGGGCAACCTCGAAAGCGAACATGCGTGGTTGAGCGACGTGGACAAGATCACGGGTTACGAGGTCACGGGCTGCTGCCGCGCCATGTTTGCCAACAGGCTCTCCTACACGTTTGACTTCAAGGGTCCATCGTACACATTGGGAACGGCCTGCTCCAGCTCCATGTATGCGCTGGCACACGCAGTTGCTGCCATCCGCGCCGGTGACTGTGATGCCGCCGTCGTCGCCGGCGTCAACCTGGGCCTTAAACCAGAGTTTGCGGTCGCGTACCAACGGCTGGGGTTGCTGTCGCCGGAGGGCCGCTGCGCCACGTTCGACGCGAGCGGCCGCGGGTACGTGCGCTCCGAAGCGGTGGTGGCGCTGCTAGTGCAGCGGCGCCGCGACGCGCGCCGGCTCTACTGCACCGTGCGCGGCGCGCAGGTCAACAACGACGGACACAAAGTGCAGAGCATCACGTATCCCTCGAGCGCCGCGCAGAGCTGCCTGGCGCGGGAGACGTTCGAGGAGGCAGGCCTGCGCCCGCAGGATGTTGACTACTTCGAGGCGCACGGCACCGGCACCAGGGTAAGTCCGAACTGCTCGCGATCGCCTGTGTTTGCGGCGCCCGCGCTCACTGCAGTGCACTGTGTTGTAGGTTGGCGACCGAAAAGAAACAAACGCAATCGCGGAGCTGTTCTGCGCGGGCCGCCCGTCGCCACTGTTGATCGGCTCCGTCAAGTCCAACATGGGCCACTCGGAGGCGGCCTCGGGGCTGTGCGCCATCGCCAAGGTGGTGCTGGCCATGGAGCGCGGCGTCATCCCGGGGAACCTGCACTACTGCACCCCTCACCCTAGCATCCCAGCGCTTAGTGATGGCCGCATCAAGGTAGAGTCAACTTTGCAGCATTGACTTATTTCTGTTCCCAGCTGTGGTGATGCAAAAATAGTACATTGTGTATTAAGGGTGGTAAAGAAAGAATTACAAACGAGAGTCTGTTAGAAGCCCGAAGCCGAAGGCTGAGGGCTTTAATGACTCGAGCTTTGTATTTCCTTTACCACCCGTGTAACATACAATGTTTTTCATCACAATTGCGAGGAAATGAAATAAAATCAGACAAAAGATCATATTTTTAACTTATTAGCGGCAGACTACATCATTGTCTGTGACTTACCACAGATAATGTCAAACGTGTTCGGAGTCCGATTCTAGTGACATATGAGATCAATAGTTTATTATGCGAGATTTTTAGGAAATAGTATTCAACAACTTTGAATTCAGCCCTGTAAATTCAGGTTCAATAGTCAAGGTATTTAAATCGCTTAGTTTAAAAAAGACTGAGGATTTGTGGGGCACATCAGTTGGAGTACTATTTCATATCATAGATGTAATTGCACCCCATTTATCATTAATTTACAATAATTGTTTATCAGAGGGGATCTTTCCAGATCTCATGAAATATAGTAAAGTCATACCTCTTTTTAAATCGGGCGAGATGAGTGATTTAACGAACTTCCGTCCCATTTCCATACTACCCGTTTTAAGTAAAGTCTTTGAGAAACTAATGCTGAATGATATGTTAGGTCACTTTAATAGAAATAAAATACTTAACAGTAACCAGTTTGGGTTTACCCGAGGTCGATCAACAATTGATGCGGCTTCTGTGCTCATTAAATATATATATAACAGTTGGGAGAAATCTTGTGATGCAGTAGGAATATTTTGTGATCTTTCTAAAGCTTTCGATTGCGTGGATCATTCGACCCTAATTTTAAAATTAAAACATTATGGATTGTCCAATAAAGCTTCAAGTCTCATGTCTTCTTATCTAAGTGATAGAACTCAAACAGCTGTTGTAAACAAAACGCAATCTGTTGGAGCTACAGTGAAATTAGGTGTGCCGCAAGGCTCAATTTTAGGCCCTTTTTTATTTCTGGTTTATATAAATGACTTACCACCAACAGTAGATAAACTTTGTGAGATTGTACTTTTTGCTGATGATACTTCATTAATTTTCAAAGTAGATAGAAAGTCCATTGACTACAGTAGGATAAACGCCACACTAGTTAAAGTACTTAATTGGTTTACTAGTAACAATTTACTACTAAATGCTAAAAAAACTAAATGTGTTAGGTTCGCTTTGCCTAATGTTAAACCGGTAGATTCTAGTATTTTTCTAAATGACGAGTGTCTGCAAATGGTAGATAAGGCAGTTTTTCTAGGCATAACCATAGATAAAAATTTGCAATGGAGTCCCCATATAGCGGTACTGGCAGGTAAACTAAGTTCGGCAGCTTACGCGGTTAGGAAAATTAGACAACTAACTAATGTTGAGACAGCTCGCATAGTTTATTATAGTTATTTCCATAGTGTGATGTCGTACGGTATTCTAAAATAACAAATGAATAGCCATACCAATTAATAATAATATAATTGGGGGGTTATTATGGGTAAGGCAGCTGAAATACAAAGTATATTTGTCTTACAAAAAAGGGCTATTCGTTCTATTTATAACTTAAATTCCCGTGACTCCTTAAGAGAACTTTTTAAAGAAATTCACATCTTAACTGTAGCGTCTCAATTTATTTATGAGAATATTATTTATGTTATTAAAAATTTAAATTCTTTCACCAAAAATTCCGATGTACATAATCTAAATACAAGAAATAAAAATAAAATTGTTATCCGAAAATTCCGCGTCCGTAAAGTATATAAATCATTTGTTGGTCAATGCATTCATTTCTATAACAAATTACCTGACGAAGCTTTAACATTACCCTTTCCAGCACTTAAAAATTACTTAAAAAAGTCGTTAATATCTAAAGTGTACTATAGGGTCGAGGACTATCTAACAGATAAAAATGCTTGGCCTAAACCCGAAACTTAGTCATTCATAATTTGTAAAATTGCAAAGTTGTTTGTCTAGGGGACACCGTTGATGTGGGAAAGCATATCAAACTTTTATTTGGTTGTCCTGTGTTTTTTTTTCCTCTCCTCTCTTCCCCCCCCCCCCCCCCCCCTTGTCTCTCTCGTAATATTTTTGACATGTTTTCCTGCTGAACTACGCATGCTATTTGCTATTTGATATTATATTTAATTTAATATGTATTGCTTTATATAATGCTAGATTAAGTACTACCATTGTAACATGTTTAAAAAATGACTGACTGCTGAGTTTCTTGCGGCGTTTCTTCTCGGCAGTGGTCTCCTCTTGGGAAGCGCTGGTAGATTCATGACGTGTAAAAGTGCCCGTGCGGCCTACTTACTGAATAAATATCTTTTATCTTTTATCTTTTTACTGACATTTCATCTCGAATGAAACTTCATATCGAATGGCACAAGAATTGGGGTCCTGACGTATTGTGATAGTTTGAGTCCACGTATAATATTTAAAAAAAAAAGCTATTACGCACTTTAGTTACGTAATGGTAAAAAAAGGCCCGCGGGTATTATTTTGGATTTACGATCGATTTTTCTAGCTTGTTAGGACACTATTTACGAGCAAGTGTGATGAAAATTACATTGTGGTGGAAGCTGTGCTACAGCGCTGATTCTACTTACCAATGGCGTGCGATTTTGCTACCCTTATGGCGATCACCTGTTGTGCTAAGCAGAATAATATTTATTTATTTATTTAGTATTTATTACATACATACATACACATACATTAAATCACAATCAATCACGCCTGTTTCCCAGAGGGGTAGACAAAGACCACTTCTTTACACTTGCTACGATGCTGACTAATCTCTTTGGCTTCTTCCACATTCATACATCGAGTCATGCGCACGCACGTCGGTTCCGGGGACTTAAGATTCGGGCCTTTTCCAGTATTTCTCCACAATTACAAATAATTAATACTAGCTTTCCGCCCGCGACTTCGTCTGCGGAGAGTCAGAACTTCTGTTAAAAGTACTGATATAGTTTACATCACCTTCAAAGGTTTTTTTGTTCAAAAGTCTAGAAAGTGAATTTTAAGTAAGCGGTCCACATAAACTACTTTACTTTCATGGCTCTAACCTTTAAAACACAATTATTGCGATACAAAATAAATCCACTGTCCCTCCTTAAAGATAAAAAAATATGAAGATAAAAGACATTTATTCAGTAAGTAGGCCGTACGGGCACTTTTACACGTCAAGAATCTACCAGCGCTTCCCAAGAGGAGACACTGCTGAGAAGAAACACCGTTACAGGTATAAACAACACGATTTTCGATAAAAAGATAGATAATTAGGGCATCTAATTACTTAATTTCTAAACAAACAATTACTTAACCCAGCAGAACATTTTGAAAAAACACTAATGTAACGATATAGCTTTATTTAATTTTTGTACCCGGATGCTCCACACGGGTATCCGTGGTAGGAGTCCGAATTATACAAATGTCGGTGAGCGCTATAGTACTGTCACGGGAAGCCGCGGTAGTACGTAGGCTGGAGATGTGTCCGTCGCGGATCGCCGCGGTGGAATGAATGCCGGATGCCGGACCCTGCGGGGATGCGCTTATATAGGCAGGGCGCGTGTAGGTGTGCAGCGTCGATGCATTAGGTGGCTGTGTGCGTCAGTTGTTTACTCGCTGCAGTCGGTACTAGGTTCCTTGGTGCTACACACTCCCCCTCTGGATTCGATGGCGGCCCGATGAGAAGACAGTGATAGTAAGTAGTCTACTTCTTTATGATGGTCGACTGGACGCATTCTTCCTTGGTCGTCCTCTTTTGCGTATTGCCTGAACAGGAGCTGGCAATACATCCTTTTGTCTATGATATGGCTCCAGAGCTGACGCATGGTAAGTTACGATGGTTACATACAACCCTTCTATGTAACCATGGTACTTCTGAAGTGCCCACACAACGGCCAGCGCTTCCCTTTCCGTAGTGGAATAATTGCGTTCAGCGGAAGTGAGCAATCGACTAGCGTATTCGACTGCGTATTCTTCGTTTCCCTCCCCCTGGACCAAAACAGCCCCAGCCAGTGTAACGATAAGCCTTTATTTGTTCCTGGATGCTCCACACGGGTAACCGTGGTAGGAGTCCGGATTTAACAAATGTAGGTGAGCGCTACAGTACTGTCACGGGTAGCCGCGGTAGTACGTAGGCTGGAGATGTGTCCGTCGCGGATCGCCGCGGTGGAAATGAATTAAAAATCTTCAAATGCTTTCCGCTGGTCCTCGGATAGGTCTTCGGATACGTCGACATCAATTGCTCCAACACCTACATCCCAGTCAAGTTCTCCTTCGAATAGACTTCCTTCATGCGGTGTTAGGTCCACCTCTTGCGTATGGACATTTATTTGCGCGTCGCGCATTATGAAATCCAAATTCGAGCTGTCATCATAAAACTTCCTCTTCTTGGGTGATGGGATAGCAACTGGTATCAGTTTCCAAGCTTGCTGTGGTTCTTTTCTGTTGGTACCTTCTTGGTCTTTCTCTGACGTTGGTTCGAAGTCTGCTATGATAGTTTCATTAACGGCAGTTGTGTGGTTACCAGACTCTGGCAACGAAGGTGATGACGAGGCATGCTCCGGCAGGGAAGGTGATGCCAATGCATTCTCCGGCAGGGAAGGTGATGCCAATGCATTCTCCGGCAGGGAAGGCGAGGAATCGTAGGTCAGGAGTGATACCGGTGATGGCAACTGCAATTCTTTGAACAGTGTCTGCTTTTGGAAGGTGACAAATCCTTCATCATACAGGTCATAGCCTTCCTCCGGTTGTTCAATGAAATTCATAGTGTACTGGGGCAGATTAATGATGATACCTGAGTCTTGGATATAGCCCACGCCGAGCAATGTTCGACTTTCTTTACAACCAGGTAGCACGACGAAAGTGGTGGTGGTTACTTTTCCATAGAGTTCCACGGGTGCTCTGACGATTTCCACAATCTGTCGTTTGCCAATCCCATCGGCGAGAGTTATTTTCATCGATCGCTGTTGGAAAGTGTGCCCCGCCTTGCGGAGCTTGCACGCCAGTTGAAAGGAAGCGATGCTTGATTTAGCGCATGTGTCCAGCTGGGCGCATTCGTCTACGCCGCCAATCTTTGCGAAAACCATTGGTCGGGCTCTCACGTCTAGTTGAATATCTACCGAACACGCTCCAGTCTCGAGGTTATTTTTTTTTGTGTGGCATGTCGGGCAATTTGCTCGTGCAACCCCTGGTGCTCCGCATCCGTAGCAATAAAAACGTGGCTGTGATGGGGATGGAGCCTGAGTCACGGCTTCTAGCTTCTGAACAGCACTTGTCGTTCCCAGTGTTTTTTGTCGGCGTCTGCAGGTCATAACATCGTGTCCGATGGCTCGGCAGAATTCACAGCGTGTTTTAACGCGACCAGATGATTGGCGCCACGGTTCGTTTATACCGCTATCGCTTCGAGTCTCTTTGCGTTCTTTCATTACTTCTTCCGCCGTCCTTGCAGATCGAATCAGTTCATCGAAACAGTCGACATTTGTTCTGGGTACTTCGGTTCTCACCTCTAGGCGAAGAAGGCCGTAAATCATGTCGAGTTGCTGGGTTTCCGTTAGCTTCGGCGATGGCAATTGAGCAAACAACCTCCGTTTTTGGGCCACAAACGTTTCCGTCAGCACTGTTTTGGCCTGTTCCTCCATCATTATTTCACGGTATATCTGATAAGCCGCCTTCCTGGGAGCAAAAGCATCGTGTAGGCGTGTTTTGAAATTATTCCAGGTCTCCACTTCATGCTTTACTCCTTCCCACCAAATACCAGCATCTCCCAGAAGAACCAAGGGCAGTCCGATTATAACCTCCTTCTACGGGATCTTCTCAACCAGCATGTAGATGTCGATAGCAGATAGGAATTTTGTAACCACGCCAACATCCTTTTTGCCATCATAGCGATGTGTGCAATTTGCCATCGAGCCATGACGCAATGAAGCTGAGGATATTGTGGCAATTAGCTGACTGAACTGGTCTTGATTAAACGACGCCATACTCGTCTTCTTCTTCCTTCTCACTAAAGTGGTGATTCGCCCTGACCTTGTGATGTATTTCGGTCGTGGTGAACTAGCCCGCTCGTTGGTGTAACGATATAGCTTTATTTCATTCCACCGCGGCGATCCGCGACGGACACATCTCCAGCCTACGTACTACCGCGGCTACCCGTGACAGTACTGTAGCGCTCACCTACATTTGTTAAATCCGGACTCCTACCACGGTTACCCGTGTGGAGCATCCAGGAACAAATAAAGCTATATCGTTACACTAATATATATATATACAGTGTGTTACCGGCATGCGGGCATTTATTAAAACTGCCGATAATACGTTGCTTTAGCAATTGTTTGCAAGTATTATCAATCAATTAAAAAATAAATAAAATAACTTCACAATTAATTTTCTTAGATACTGTCCATTTTTAATGTAGTGCATGTGCTGCGTGTTCATCGTTATCAGTATCGCTGTTGCTTGGTACAAGGCATGTCGTGGTACGGGGGCAGATCATAATAATCAAAGTAGCCGTCGACTGTCATTAACACTTGTCAAATTGCTGTGCTTTACATTGCTGGCAATTAACATTTTGTTAGAAAGTTAACAAAGCCTGAAAATTTGTTTATTAATTAAACTAATGTCATAGTTACGTTACAGATATACGTTATTTTAACCTACTTTAAAAAAAGCCTGGGTGCTGGTAACACACTGTGTACGGTTTTACACCGTACAGGTATTTCTGCTAACATCGCGCCCTACTTTTATTAGTCATGTAGACATGTACGTAATCATAATTATTACTAATATTTAGATTCTAACGCACTTCACAATACAACGTCAGAGACGCTTGACCTAGCCGTTGAACTGTAACTTCTTATTTAATAAACGTATTAACTTTATTATCTTTAACTTTCAAACTATACTTTATGTAACGAGCCGCACTGAAACTCGGTAAAGCTGCTACATAAATTGGTCCTTCGAACCGGATGTGTTTGTTCATTTGTTGCGGTGGCGTTCAGTTTGCTGGCCTCCCACAAGCGGGTCTCACCAGTGAGCTGAATAGACGCACTTACCGTGACGGTAGGGCAAACGCACTGGATAACTGCAGAAAAGAAGATCGCGGAAACTTCGTTGTCTCCTTGTGTAGTGAACAGCAGTGGATCAACGGTCTGCTTATCGAACGGTAAAGGCAAACTGCCAGGAATACAGTTCCAGCCTTGAAGTATCTTTCTGCTAATAGCATGCCATTCACGGGAAAGCATCAATTTGACGAAGGCAGCCGACCAGCATCACCAGCTGGGGCTAACTGGCCGAACTTACTTCAACAACAAAGTGAATGTTTTGAGGCGATAAAAGTACTCAAATCTAACTTCAAGAAGGATGGCCCCTCCAGAAGAACAGCTGAGTACTTAAAAAAGCGTTTAAATACTTTAGAAGGTCTTTGGGTGGAGTTTGTTGCCAAAGACGACTTGTTGAAGCAGATGGAGAATAAAGAGAGCGAATACTTCGTGGATGACATCTTCAACAAAACAAAAGTCACGTATGAGGCTTTAAAGCAAGAAATAATGACGTCAAATCTTGCATTATCTCTTGGGATGCGGACAACTCCGAAGAAGATGGATGGGAACGTCCCTTCTCAGAGAGGGACACTGACTGAGATAGTGCAAAAGGAAGCCGGCGCAGCTTCCGGGAGCAGTGAAGTACTAACTGAAGAGAGCAGAGCTACGTTGCGCCAACAACTTTTGAACTTTAACGCACTAGAGAGAGCCATTTCAAAAATTGATTTAGTAAAAATGGATGAGAAATGGGAGCTAGAAGACAGTCTTAACACCCTAAAGGCAAGATGGAATGCCATAGACAAGCTGCATTGGGAATTGAACTTCGTACTTGGAGAAAACTTGCCGATCTACGGTAAAGAGTACTCCAAGTGGGAAAACGCTTACGACACTTTGAAGAAAATTATAAGCAAGAAAATTTGGGCGAGCGCACACTATAAAGAGTCGACACCAAGAATGGAACTCCCCGAATTCGACGGCAACTACAGCAAATGGGTGTCCTTTAAGGATTTATTTATAGAGACTGTGCACTCTAACCCGTTATTATCAAAATCACAGAAGATGCAGCATCTTAAAGCGAAACTAAAAGGCGACGCAGAGAAACTTATACAACATCTTGCGATCAGTGCGGAAAATTACGACTCTTGCTGGGAGATAATACAACACCGCTATGAAAACAAGAGGCTGTTATTTTCCTCATATATTAATACCCTATTGGGCCTCAATATGATTCAACAACCATCTGCATTCAACATTAAGAAAATGCACGATACTATCAAGGAATGCGTCAACGGTTTAACAAATTTGGGGCTCGACATATCAACTTGGGACCCTCTTCTCGTTCATCTATTGCTGCCGAAACTCGACACAACGACCTACAACGAATATGCTCATGACATGAAGAACCCGAGGGAGTTACCGGCCCTTCAAGAACTGATTGATTTCCTGGAAGGAAAATTCATTGCATTTGAGTCCATGAAACATAATCAACAAAATCATAATAGCCACAAGCCGGAAAATCTACCGAAAAATCAAGGAAATTGGTATCAAAAACCGATACTGAAGAGTTTCAACTTTCAAAACAAGTTTCACGAACCAAGAGCAACGACCTTTAAGAAGCCAGAAAAATGGACCAAATCACACTACACTACATTCAAGTCATGCCCACTCTGCAAAAAAGGGCACGTTTTAATGTATTGCGGCACGTTTTTAAACATGGATGTTGCAACAAGAAACGAGAGCGTAGCTAAGTTGCAAGTATGCCGAAACTGCTTGTTTAGCCATAACGGGAAAGAATGTGTGTCAAACAAAAACTGCAAACTTTGCGACAAAGCACATCACACACTGCTTCATAACGCAAACATGGAAAACATCAAAGGTCATCAACAACAAGCGAATCAACAGCCCTCAACTTCAACTCAACGATCAGCACATCACGTGAACACTGACATCGAAGAAGTACTACTCACCACCGTCAAACTGATGGTTGTTAACATAGAGGGAGCGCACGTGACTCTACGAGCACTACTAGACCAGGGATCGCAAGTGTCCCTAATATCTGAAAATGCTGCACAAAGACTTAGGTTGCCTCGACGTAAACTAAGCGCAGTCGTATCTGGAGTTGGATCATCGGAAGGGAATAGCAAGGGTTGCTTATCAATTGAATGTAAGTCAATACACTCAGACTTTACATTTACAACGGAAGTTCTCATCATGAAAAAACTTGTCAACAACTTACCGTCGACAACCCTCAAAAACGCAAAATGGGATCATTTGGAAAACTTGAAGCTTGCCGATCCAGATTTTAACATCTCAGGGCCTATAGATATCTTACTGGGAGCAGATGTTTATTCTCAAATAATTGTGGATGGAGTATTGAAGCGGGACACCGACGCTCCAGTAGCACAGCAGACAAAACTAGGGTGGATAATTTGTGGCAACGTAAAAAGATTCAACTGCCTCGTGGTGGTCAATGAATTGCAAAACTTAACCAGGTTTTGGGAAACAGAAGAGATCAGCTGCTCCAACGAATCTACGGACAGCGACGATTACTGCGAGAAGCACTACGCCCAAACTACAGAACGTTTAAGCACGGGTGAATATGTCGTGAAAATGCCGTTAAAAAGCGATATAGAAATGAAATTAGGGAAGACTAAACCACAAGCGGTTTCGCAATTTCTTCAGCTGGAAAAGAAGATGGCTAGACAGGAACATTTCGCCCAACGATATAAACAATTTATCACGGAATACCAAGAACTAGGTCACATGAAACCGGTAAAGGGGTCCACGTCCTCTGGTCTTCAAGCCTACTTACCCCACCATGGAGTAATACGGGAGGGATCCTCAACTACAAAGCTGCGTGTAGTATTTAACGGCTCTATGAAAAGTGACACTAAATACAGTTTAAACGATTTGATGGAGAGAGGACCCAACCTACAAAAGGACCTCGTAACGTTGATCCTCACATGGAGAAGCTACAAATATGCGCTTACAGCGGACATTGAAAAAATGTTTAGAGCAATCCGACTACATGAGGATCAGCAGCCGCTTCAGAAAATAATTTGGAGGTCGGCGCCACAAGATCAACTACAGGAAATGCAGCTCTGTACCGTAACATACGGAACCAAAGCGGCCCCCTTTCTAGCTATGCGTACACTAAAACAATTAGCTCAAGATGAAGGTTCCGCTTATCCCGCAGCGGAGAAAGCGCTAAGCAATCAATTTTACATGGACGACGTGATAACGGGGCATAACACAATCGACGGCGCACAAATATTACAAAAACAACTATATGACCTACTGAAAAAGGGTGGATTTACTTTAAGAAAATGGGCTAGCAATGACCCAACGGTATTAAGAAATCTCGCAGAAGAAAATAAAAGTAACCAAGAAATATTTAACTTTAGTCCCGATGAAACAACGAAAACGCTTGGCCTTGGGTGGAATAAAACTGAAGACTCATTTTGCTTCGACTGGGAACTACCGGAAGCTACAAACAAACCCTGTACGAAACGTAGGCTGCTCTCAGACATTAGTAAGATTTTCGACCCCCTCGGCTGGCTGGCGCCAGTAACTGTGCACACCAAACTGCTGTTTCAAAGGGTATGGAGCAGCAACATTGGATGGGACGAGCCTGTCACGGAACAGATCGCCAAGGAATGGGACGCAGTACGCTCTCAATTACAACTAATCAAAACTAAGACGATCCCAAGATGGATAAACTGCGTGAAAAAGGAAATTGAACTACACGGCTTTTGCGATGCAAGCGAGAAGGCGTTCTCTTGTGTCATATATAGCAAAACTACTAATGAACAAGGCGAGATAACTATTACGTTGCTAACAGCTAAAACAAAAGTTGCGCCACTCAAGACAAAGCCCACACTGCCACGATTAGAGCTCTGCGGAGCCCTATTATTAACGAAGCTTATGGCGAAAGTGAAGAATGCTCTTTATGACCAAAAACTGAAGGTTTACTGCTGGACAGACTCTCAAGTGGTACTCGCATGGCTACAGGGTAGTAGCACGAAATGGGAACCCTACATAGCGAACCGAACGACCATGATAAACAATGTAGTCCCCGCCGTGCAATGGAGGCATGTGAAATCTAAAGAAAATCCCGCCGACTGTGCATCAAGAGGGCTTTTACCCGCACAGTTACTAAATTTTAACTTATGGTGGAACGGCCCACAATGGTTGATAACATGGGCGGAAAACAAA
>CAWYPN010000118.1:0-19453 GCA_963966035.1 Acleris laterana
ATAGGAGAGCTTACGCACTACATAAATATTATATCATCCGAGTCCTAGATATCACGATCCGGAGTAACCGTAGTTCATCATAGAAACTTTTCTGTGTATATCTTTCAAATTTGGATCAGACGCAATACATAAGTACAATGTAGATTTTAAGTCTTTGACAAAACGCTAATTTATAGCGGAGTTGCTGAAAGAGCTGAAATACGACAGAGTCGCTCTAACCGAGACGCAGAGCGAAATGCTCGATAGCGTCGAGAAATCGCAGTTCGAGTCGCCGGAGAACAGCGTCTACTCGTCCATCAGCGACATCGACATGAAAACTGACTGCCGCGTCAAGATCGTCAAGGTTACCAATGTGTACAAAGTCGCTTACTTGAAGCACTTTATCAAGCAGAAGCGGCTGCGTCGAGCTAGTAAACAAGCATTACTAAAGAAAAAGGTATGCCGTTAAGTTTGAATGGATGGATGTTTGTTACTCAATTACGATAGATCGGCTGAACGGATCTGGATGAAATTTGATACCTACACTGGAATTGATACTCGTACTACTTTTTCCCCCCAAAAATCCCGTCTTTTACGCGAAAGAGTCGCGGGCAACAGCTAGTATGATAAAATAATGTACTTTTAGATCAGCTGATCTCGAACTTTTTTTTAGTGACGGAACCCTTTTTAACCATTTAATTTTTTCCGGAACACCAAATTAGGCGAACGAAGTCCCTAACCATGTAGCATTACAAGCGATACATTTACAGATGGAGAGCATCAAGAAGCTCCTGGAGGACTGGCAGAAGTCGCTAAGCATGGTGATGAGCAACAAGTTGTCGCTATTGGACGCGCGCGACGACGACACGTCGGAGGAGGCCATGGGCGACCACAGTAAGCCGTGCGACCCCGACTCCGACCCCGAGCCGTGCGCCGACGAGTACGCCGCCTGGCTCCCGAACAACAGGAACTACTACGAGGTTCGACACTCCGAGGAGCTATGGGCCAGTAGGCATAGGGAAGGAGACCCAGGGCACCTGATGGTAAGGACATAGACATTTGCAATGTACCTAAACACTGAAATTCATGTTGCCAAGCACTACGATGGAATGCCTCTTTGATTATAGCGGCAGCTTAACGGGTTATAGGGTAGAAGTACCGTTTGTGGCCACTTAGAGTAATTTTAGTTTATTTATTGCATAAAACAATTACATTATAAATTATATTATTACATTCATATTGTAGAAATGTGTATCAAAAATACTGTAATATTAAAAATAGCATTCATAAACAGTTAAGACTGAAAATTAGTATAAAGATAAAGAATAAAAATAACTTTGAAATTTCATAATGCTTTACATTAGAGTAAAAATTTAGAATGGCCAAAAAAGGTGGAAAGATGGCCAAAACCGGCATTTCTACCCTACTAGATATTTTCGAAATTTTTCGTAATTATTTTCAGGATGCTATTGAAAATGTGTTTCCGATACCTTAAAATGATTTAAAAATCTCTTTAGACGGTCACACTATGAAATAAGTAAGAAATGATATAGTTTCAATCCATTTCGCGTTGGATATAGTAGTCAGTTAGGTGAAAACCTGAGTCAATATTAGCACCTTTAGGGCCACTTGCACGAAAAGTTTAACCCTGGGTTAAGACACTAACTCGAGTTAAAATGACAGTTATCGTATGAATCTGACGTCTACTAACTCGAGTTAGTGCCTTAACCCAGGGTTAAATTCTGCGTGCAAATGGCCCTTAGGGTCACTTGCACGTAAAGTTTAACCCTGGGTTAAGACACTAACTCTGGTCCGTGCAAGTGGGCGTTACTCGAGTTAAAATGACAGTTTTCGTATGAATCTGACGTTTACTAACTCGAGTTAGTGTATTAACCCAGTGTAAAAAAAATCGTGCAAGTGGCCCTAATAGAATGTGAATAAGTTGATGGTAATTCCAGGTATTTTTAAATGTTTAATACAGACAAGTACTCCTTGAAATTTGCTACAAATCCGCCTACCAAATGATTTACTCATTTACAGTTTTTAAGTAATTATAACGTAAAAACTAACTGCCTAATATTTTAATTCACTCTATGGCAATTTTTGATTATTGGCGATATTAGTTCGATGCGCGGTTCACTTTGTACCGAGCCAAATTTGCCATACAAACTTTGATTGTCATCAACTTATTAACATTCTTCTAAGGTGAATAATTCACTCAGTTTTGCACCTAACTGTACAACGTAATTCCTTCATAACGGGTTAGATTATCTATAGTTGATCCAAATTTTAAAACTGTTGTCGTACATGAATAAAATGGCTATGATAAACGAACGGACTTTCTCCTGGCATATTGTAGGCACAAAAATAGATCAACATATTATGTGGTACAACGCGTCCCCAGGAGCCGGAGTCGGCGGCGCGCGAGCTGTACTCCACGCATTCGTATGGCAGCAAGTTGTCGCAGTGCGAGTGCGCGGGCGGCAAGGGCCACCTGCTGTTCCTGCTGCCGCGGCTGCCCGAGGAGACCTCCAGCCAGGTTGCCATCGACGAGATCAAGGACGACGACGACTACGACCGCGACGGTTTCCTTACCGTGTGACGTCGAAATTTACAAGTAAACTGCTACGGTTGTAAAGTGGATTTATCAGTATTAAACTTTTTTATAAGATACTAATTAAGCTGCTTTTTTACTAAACGGAAAAACATGAAAACATAGACCTGTCACCGACAATAATATCTTAATAGTAGGTCCCAATTCGGCTGATACATATTTATTACGAGAGGCACTAGCGCGTGTCAGATATTTATATGCCCAATCTTGGATAATATATTATTTAAGGTGACTGTTATTGTAGTAATGCAGTTGTGCAGTAAGTAAGGTTATCAGAATTAAACCCTTGCGGGGCAGGACAGGGGTAATAATTTGAAACGAATTCTAATGTAGCGAAGCTGCGAGCATCCTTCAATCTGTGCAGATACAGATTGAAGGATGCTCGCACATTACATTTATATTAGGCTGAGTACATTATTAAAGCCTGGGTAGCATGCAGTTGCTGGACAAATGAGTTATAAGGTAGAATTTCTAATATACGAGTCAAGCAACCACTCTTGCCGTCAAAGCTATTCACAAACATGCTCCTGATGTAAAATTACTGTAAACGAGAAATTTCTACTTTTTTGCAATAATTTCGTTAAGTCATCATCGTCTTGCCCTTATCCCAATCATTTGGGGTCTAAACATCCTCATCAGCCGTCATCTCAGTATTCACTTTCTTGCTTTTCATATCACTTTAATTAATTAGGTTGATCAAATATACTAAAATAGGTACTTTCATTAATTTTATAGTAGGTATAGTATAGGGATATGGAATTCTTTGATCAATAAGTTGGTGTTATAAAATGAGACGCCTGTATTGTGGACGGGCGACTATTGCTTATAAAATTGCCACTTGAGCAAATGTTTTGTAGTGCACACTTCAAGCTAGCATGCCATTGCAAGTACATGCCGATTGGTAATGCCACATGATTATCTTCTTTCCCTGAAATGACTGAATCACATGCAGGTGAGTCAGTTTTGGAAGGAAAGGTCACACCTTTATGTGTTTTTCTAACATTTTATGCATACTGTAAGTCGAACATATCAAAAGATTAAAACAAATCAGTATAATTTAATATCTATTTCTTAGTGGTCGTCAAACTCCTAAAAGTATTCCGTAACTGACTGACAGACTGAAAATACACAAAGAAAATATAAAAATGTTAATTTTGTCATTTTTATTGAATATAAATCCCAAGATAATGTAAATTCTGACATTTGCCGAGTTCGGCTGCAATCCTGACAAAATCCTGACGCACGTTTGTCTGTTTGTAACAAATAAATGTTTTTTATTTTTTCTTTCTAGACGGGGCAGAAGCGACACAGATAAGTTAGGTTAGAAGGCTAAGAGCAGTTCCCACTTGTTGGGTGCTGGATCCGACAAAACATCGGGTGCTCTAGTCGCAATACATGTCATATGAGGCTGTTCACATCAATTGGTAGCCTAAGTGTGAACAGCCTCATATACAGGGACCGCAACTTTGGTGCCGATGACAGACGTATGACGTTTAGTCCGATATAGGATGTTCTTTTAATAACATTGCAATAAGGTCAGGTGGGGTAAGGGGAACTACTGGGAAAGGGAAACACTAGTTGATATATCAATAACTGTACACCGCAGCGTTGTGATTACTCGATCGATAAAGCAGTAACTGAGAATTAGTTCCAAAAAAAAAACACAGATTGAGTTATGATGATTGAACGTGTGAGTGTGACAAAAACAATACTTTAGTTGGCAAACAACGAAACTACGAGTTCGACGTGTTCGATTTGGATACCGATTTATGTGTTAAAAAGTCTGGTAACAAGTCTGCAAATGTCAGTAAGTATTGTTTTATAGATATAATTTGTTTGTATGCATATAAATTTTTGCTGAATAGGCTGTAAATGTTAAATTTTGATGTGATTTGTAACATAACCTACAAATGCATAATTGGGGTAAGGGAAACTATCATGGCCGGGTTAAGGGGGACATATGTTTCTCTTTCCCGATGTCAGAAGTAACAAACATTTTGAAGGCAAGGCAATGGCTATAGCCGGATAAGGGAACAAAAAATGCCCCTGGCGTTATTAGCCAATGAGTATATCCTAAGTATGAGTCATAATGACAGTTATTAATCTGCCAAGTTTCATGTCATAATTATTGACAGTTTCCTTGAAATGTCACTTGAAAGTTTTTTTTACTTCCTTTGTTTTTAGTTGACTACCCCTGTTCGAAACTCGTATGTTTCCCTTACCCCAAATACCGATTGTGATAAATATCTTCTATTTGCAACAGTATTTCGTTACGCATCAAGTACGCATTTCAATAAAGGTGTTTTTAAAATGTTTTGCGTAGTTATAATCCAAACTAGTATTGTTACTTTTAGATTTATTGAGACTGTTTCCCTTACCCCAGAAATAGGGAAAGGGAAACGATAGAACTAGTCTAACGAATAATCATTTTCTGGCGATATGCATTAGAACTAGCATAAAAAGTATTTTGTCCTGGATAGCTAACGAAAATAAGTATGTTTTGTCTTAAGCGAAACAATTAAGAACCTTATACTTTGTAGTATAGAACTCAAAATAAGATAAGATGAATAAAGTATGTTCCCCTTACCCCACCTGACCTTACCTCAATTCTTTATAATGAAATATTAAGAATAATTTGCATAAAAAATAATGTTAACATTAAAAAACGATGCAAGTATTATTTTTATTCGTTTTTTTACAGTAATGTAATTGTAACAAAAAATATTATTCTTCGTGTAAATAAAACAACATATTAACGGAAGGTTTTTTTTTTATACATTTCACACGTACATTCAGGGCAAAATAGTTCTTGAACCTCTCGCCAATTACCAAAATTAGCGTCGCACTGGTCATAATTCCTATAACCGCACCTGGAGCAAATGTTGTTGACGATCAACCTTTCTTCATCTAAATTAATTTCTTTTGATGGAAATGACGCCAATGACTTTAAAAATAGCTCTTTCCGCAAAACTTCTGGCAATCCAAGATTCCAAACCCATCCTCGAAAATTTAACATCTAAAACAATAAGTGTCAAGAAATAAAATTAACAATATCGGTATAATAAGTATTATAATATGGGGCCCGTGCTTTTCATTCTGATGACACCAATTTGACATCACGCTGCAACTATATCATCTCAAATTTGGTAACAAATGATAGGCGGTGAAAAACTTACTTTATCATCAAAATCGTATTCATTATTTTCATCTAAGTAAGAATTAAGATTTCTACTTAATATTCTAGCAATGCACTCCATTGTAAGTTCTCGTAATGACTTGGGAATCGAATTACTTCCACCCATATTTTACGTCCTTAACGACAATATCTACCAAAACTTCAGAAAAGTGACAATTAATATGGTATGTATTTTTTTTATAGATTAAAGATTGTTCTCTTAACTGCCAGTTAGGAGAAAAATCACCATATAGTCCACATATAACCCTAATACCACAGCGTAGCGGGAAGCTTCATACAAAATACGCGACCAACCCGGTAGGGTCAGGGTTGTCAAAAAAAATATCGTCCGTGGTAAACAAGTACACGCCCAGTCTGATGATAAATGGTCACCGTAGCCTATGGACGCTTGCACATACAGCGTTTATATGAGTTTAATAAGCACAACGTACCAGTCTGATATCCTTTAGTTATTATACTTCGATTCAAAATGTATAATCAAAATCTGTTCCAAACTACTAGGAGTCATGTTACATCGTGTGCTAGTAAAAATCCACTTCAATATTGAGAAAGATCTTTCTACCTCTACGGACGTAATAGGAGCATATTTGAATAAACGCCACAAGTACATTTTTTCTGAGGGTTCATAGAGACTAATTTCCCTGTGGTTGTTCAGATCAGCCATATTTTCCATAATCTGTAATCCACTATTTTTTTTTAATAGTGTTCTATGTTTTCTGTATATGTTTTTTCCCTTTCCATGTAGCATAATCTTAGATAATTTTGCGGTAACAGTTTTAACCACACGCAACGACTCGCTCAATGCCAAAGATGAATTTTGTATATGTCTAGTAGAATCAACCAAGATGCTGCAATGTTCTGTTATGAAAAATATGTTCTCTTTTACGTTAGGTTTACGAATTGCTAACTTTGCTCTTCTCACTTGGGCTGCATTTTGTTCATTTAAAGCATTAATAACATTAGTGATTTCATCAAAATACTTCCTGTAGTACATGCACGCCTCAATCCACGTATTCCAGCGTGTTATAACGGGCCGTGGTGGCTGAGGTATGTCAGGGTAAAGTTGTCTCAATACTGACATTCTTGAGGGCGATTTTAAAAATGCTAATTTTACACTTGCTATTAATTCATTAACATCATCGTATAATTCTCTAATTTTCTCTGCAACACGGTTTAGCCCGTGGGCTACACATGTTACGTGTGTTAAATTTGGGAAAATGTCGTTTAGTGAGCGGCCTGCTTTTAACATATACGGAGCTCCATCAGTGAGAAACAATGCCACTCTTTCATGATAAGTATCACTTTCAAACAGTTTGTTTAACGAGTTAATCACTAATTCTTTAATAGTAACATTATTGGTTTTGGCCAGAACTTGACAAGCGATAAGGTGTGGTTTGCTCGCGTTGGTTTCCTTAAGAGCTCCGACAATCACATTTGCAATTTTTTGCTGAAGTCTGTCTTGTGTCTCATCCACACTTACGTAAATATATGAATTACCTATATCTTGCCGTATAGAAGCGTAAGTCTTTTGAAATGTTTTTGGTAAAAAATTACACCTTAAGTTCGATTCTGACGGTATACTCACATTATTTGCATATTTTCCGCTAATGCATTTTTCAATAAAATTGGAAAAGTTCTTATTTTTTAATTGATTCCAGGGTATATTCGAAGCTATCATAAATTTTGTTAAATCCATATTGAAATCATGCTGTGTCATTTTTCCTCCTTCTCGTTCTATATGCTTTTTTGTTTTCAAATGTTTCTCTATATTACTTGCTTTTCCTGTTAAATATTGGTCACAGCAGGAGCAGTACATTTTTTCATTTTGTAAAATCAGAAAAGGAAATTTCTGCAAATACGATTCCATAGCAAAGCAATAATATTTCGGTTATATTTTACTAATGAAAAATAATTAAACAGAAATTGGTTGTCATTTCCCACAATCTTGGTTTTAACATGACAAAGACAATTATGTTTTTATACGTGGCCAGTACGTGGAAAACTCTTAACTCAAGTTTTAATATCAGTAAACTAAAGAGGCTAATAAGTTGTTATTTGATTAAGTGTATATAATCTAGATAACAACACTCTGTATTTAGCTTGACGTCGTACGTCTGTCATCGGCACCAAAGTTGCGGTCCCTGCTCATATAAAATGTATTGCCACCCGATATTTCGTTTGCTTGTTTGCATGTTCGATACGTTTATTGCTTGCTTTAATGTTTATGCAGTTGTAATATTCTGCTTAATTTCTTCCTATTAATCTTATGGCATGTTATATCATCAATGTTATGCATAAGGATAATTCGGCCAATGGATTTTCTGCCTTATGATGAGTTGATGACTATGCCATAAGGGTTCATACCTGTAGTCACTTATTATGTTTAAATGTATTAAACAATACAAATGATAACAAAAACAATTGCATGCACGGATAAAATTATTTTTACCGACCGAGCTATTTTAAAAATCATGTCACAGGGATAGATATAACTCTCGTGTCCCTTTGTGTGTTGTGGATATCACGCAAAACAATATATTTATCTGATAACGGGAGGGTTCTTATGTGAGAACTGGATTTCGTAAAATATTGTATAAACCTACTGTACAACACTTGACTCTAACAAAAATTAGCACTTTAAATCTTAATATTTCACGGATCCCTTAATCGGAAATTGTTTGTACAAACACGCAATATTTTTGAAAGACCTATGCAACGACACCCCTCTCAGTGGGTAAGAGAGTTATATTACCACGTTCTCGACATGACTAATATGTATATTCTTGCCAAATAACAGCTTTCTAGAACTAAGAGTCTCTCAGCGAAGCTTCGGGCGGACGGACGAACATAGTGTAGTTTGACTACAAAACCCTAAAAAGCTGACCAACAGGTGAATCTAAAACCAATTTTTATTTCAATAGCATTATCCACAAACTGCTCGTTCAAGATTGCTCATACTTTTTGTCTTTGATTCCTGACGACTTATATAATCGTATTGTCAACGTTATGGTAGCACTTATTTCTCGTATTTACTTGACAGTAATGGCGGCCGAGTTAAAAACAATACGACAATAAACATGTCAAAAGCAATATGGTTTTACCGAGAAGAATAGACGTCGTTACAGTCTACTCATTGTTTAACGGCTTTTCAGTTTTCAGCCATTGTAGTGCTTTAAGTTGTGGCGATTGACTCTTTCACGTCATAACTTCATTTTATAAAATACACTAACGAAAAAATCTCGCTCCGCGGCCTCGGAATTTCGAGCTTGCTCAACGAGCCAGCAAACCAGGCAGCGGTATTAAAAGCCACGGTTTTCTTTGTGGTCCATTTATACCGTTGGCATGCGACGTTCAGTAACCAGCATTAAGAGGGTTGTGAAGCTGAAAATTTCTATACAAAATGCGATAACGTTTCTCACCTCCTAAATCAAGCTACTTTTTGACGATTTTTGGATAAGTTATAGAAAATAGGAAAAACTAGGTCTGTATAGTCTGTGCCATTTGAAATTAGCAAAGATGTAAACACAACCAAACGAACCAATTTACCATAGGTATTACTCGATAATCACGTGCTTCTAAAGATCAAGTGATGTCTTAACAATGATTTATACACTTGATCTTTACTTTCACATTAAGTTTAAGATTAATTAACTATTAAATATACGCTATTTTAAATAAAAACACGCTTGATGAACATTTGAGGTTACGTGTCAAACAGTACTTAACTTGTTTACATCTTTGGCAATTTCAATTGAAACAGACTAAGTGTACTTTACCCTCTTTGAGAATTATTTTCTTGAAAAGAATGAAATGAAAAGAATGAAATGATAAGAATAAACGGAAAAGAAAAAAAACGGAAAGAATGAACTGGAAAAAAAACAACGGAAACGTACAAACCAAAATTTTCAAAAGTCTACTACATATTCAAAAAACGTAAAGTTCGGACTAGATTTCGGGGGCGCGAAACATTATCGCTCGGAGCAAAATTTGTTTTTTTTTGACAGCTATCATTGGTCAAACAAAATATATCTTACACATTGAATGCCTCTTAACTATCTTACCTTATCTTATAGCTGCTTGTTACCAGCGGTTTAACTCCTCAATGCATGATTTTAAAGTAATTGTGTAGACTGACCTGCATCTGCACGGACTGGCAGTTGACGAACTCCACGCTGGACACGAGGTTGTCGAAGACGACGGCGCACTTGGTGCACGAGTCGAGCACGACGCCGTTGACCTTGCCGCGCACCGTGAGCGCCGAGTCGCGGCAGCGGAACATGTACACCACGTTGTTCATCTCCGCGTTTTCCACCACCAGGTTGTTGTTGCCTTTTTGGTATTCCTGTCGTAAATTTAGTTGTATTTTAGTCATCATATCATAGTATACTTGCCCGCGTCAGTCCCATGCGCACAGGCGTCTCGTATACTTGTAACACCCCAAAATCGGGTTGTCACTTTTTCTCTGTCATACTTACAGTCATCCTTTCTTTTGTCGGAAAGCCTTCCGCGCTGATTCCTGGCTGAGTTTAGCGTCTACTGTTTGACGAGCGAACGAGTTTCAAGCCACATACACCTGGTAACCGGTGTTTTAGTATATCAACGTTGATCACAAACGGTCGACATAAACACTGCCGTTTTTACACTTGGATACTCGTTTTGTCTCACATAGTTCAACACGGAGCTTTAGTATCCTAGAGCTAGGTTCCTGTGCCTTATTTGGAAGTCGTATTTAACCGATTTACACTATCTATTCCTTTTTGTTTTCAATTGAAAACCCAGACATTGTTATCGTTTGTTAGCCGTTGTTGTCATAGTATGAAATGTCACTTTGACTTTTGACAGGAGGTTAAGGCGTTCGCACATCGGCTTGGAGACTTGTTTTGGGTGTAGTATCTTTTTATTTTTGAATTCTTATTTACTCGTTCTAGATATTTTTTTCACTTAATTTCAGCTAAGCAAAAAGTATTTTCTTTATTGAGAGGAATCAGAGGTATTGAGGTTTTAACGTCAATGTGAGTATGGTAGGTGGCAACACCGGTAACGCCAGAGAGCGTCACTTGTTGTTTGCCGATCAAGGATGGAGATTTAATTTAGAACAGGCCTAGGTGGTTTCCTTGTTCTTGACGCTGTGTCTTACAGTCAAGATGTTTTATTTTCACCAAGCATAACTGGTGTATCCTAATCGAGTCTTAACGTGCGTTGTCACGCGTCTGAAGGGTGAGTATTTCATTTGGAAGGGGCGCGTCGCAATTGTGTTACGTAATCGCCATGTTCTATTTCTAAAAGTGTATCGGTCTATTTCAGATGTTCTTTACGGTGTTATTGATAACACCAACTCCGCGGTCTCCGAGTATAAAAGCCAATTGCCTCTAATTTACTGCCCGAAAGGTAAACTTTATTCGTTAAAAGTGATGTGTTGTCTGAGGATGTGTCCTTGTTTGTTCCTTTACTGAGACGTTATATTGTACGTTTTAGGGTTTCAAGGCTACCCCGGAAATTTCAAGGCTACCCCGGAAATTTCAAGGCTACCCCGGAAATTTCAAGGCTACCCCGGAAATTTCAAGGCTACCCCTGAAGTATCAAGTCTGCTCCGGAGATGTTCGGGCTAACCTATAACCTCAAGGCGGAGGTTATCTTCGTGCATGCGGTGTGCTGAGATTGCTTCGACGTGTTTGTGCACGAGGAAGGTAGCCGTGCGATGACGAGTACACTTCGCGTGGGATCCTGACGCCTGCGTTCACTGATGTCGCGTGACGTTGACTTTCTTTTCTTTTATTTTCTTTATTTTATTCCGCGTTTACTCTAACCTATTATACGTCGTCCATCCTTAGACCGCGTTGGTAGCAAGCGCCTCTTTTGTAATGTTTTCCAATCCTAGTAATGGAAAAGTACTGTACGGGTTTACTGATGCTAATCTCGTAGGTAACCCGGATCTTTCCTTACTTACTCTTTTGTAAGGTTATCAATCCTAGTAATGGAAAAGAACTGTACGGGTTTACTGATGCTAATCTCGTAGGTAACCCGGATCTTACCTTACTTACTCTTTTGTAAGGTTATCAATCCTAGTAATGGAAAAGAACTGTACGGGTTTACTGATGCTAATCTCGTAGGTAACCCGGATCTTTCCTTACTTACTCTTTTGTAGTTGTTACCAATCTTAGTAATGGAAAAATACGTTACGGGTTTACTGATGCTAATCTCGTAGGTAACCCGGACCTTTCCTTACTTACCCTTTGGTATAATAAATAATTGCAACTATTTCTTATGTGTGTCGAAAGGCATGGTTAATTAGAATTTAAGAACAAAAGGGAGGACGCTCTCTAATCTTATTACTCTGTGTTGTTCATTCAGAACATAGTATGGTGCAAATAATCTGAGTCTGTACTTTCTTTTTACGAAGTTAGAAATTAAAATAAACTTAATTTAAACAATTTGTCTAATTTATGAAACCACCACCATCGATCCTGTTTGTGGCCAGTCGCTCTCTCTCTCAATCTACGGCGCCCAACCCTTTAGCGATTGGCCCTCGAGCCAAGTGACCACACGACCCCAATCTCATGCTGCGGGCGAAAATCGAGTGTTACAGTGGCGTACCCAACGTATGGCTTGAAGGATCGTTGGTGTGGTTTTAGTTATTAGGTTCATAATGAGGCAGGTCTAAGGATTGGCACATAGGTTAGGTATCTCTAATTTTAACTAGCACGTTAGGAAAAATTGGATAGGACGACTTGTCCTTGTGGTTTGAGTGACTTTCTTCGCTATTTTAATTTTACTACTGGTTACTTTATTAGCACTTACTACTATCTACCACTCTTGGTGTTTAAACTGTTATACTAAGTGTCTAACTTATACACTCTGTTAAAATGGACTTGTCAATTAAAATTGAATGGCTGACAAAAGAGGAGCTTGCGCACGAACTGACTAAGTTGCAAATACCTTTCTCAACATCAGACACATGCGACATCCTACGGAAGTTGTTCCGTCAAACGCGGTCTCTTATCCGACGTGGCAGCCTCAAACCGGGCACCAGTGCTCCAGCTGATCCCGCTGGCGAACTGACACTTTGTCGCTCTGCGATTAAAAACCTGCAGAAGGAGGTGGCTGAAGGAACAACACTGTCGGAGGCTCGTAAAGAACGGCTGAGGGGTCGAGTTGAATATTACCTAGGTCGTTTGGAGGGAGTCTCAGATCAAGGAGATGTGGTTCAAACCCTCAAAGGTGTTCTGGTCAGTTGCCTAACTACTCTTAACCCCGAGGGGGACTCTTCCGATTCTGAGGAGGAAGTTTTCAGCTCTCCAGCGAAGCCGCAGACTACGGTGACGTGTCGAGCCGAGCCGCGCTACAACCTTGCTAGTTTAAACCTTAAATACAAAGGGGATACGTGCGTACGTGCTTTTATTACGCGCCTGGAGGAACTCCGGGTGGCACGCGAGATCCCTGAACGTGTTATTTTCACCGGTTTTCCGGATATTCTGGACGGACCAGCTCTCTTTTGGTTCCGTTCGTGTAAGGGTAACTTTTCGTCTTACGCGGACCTTTTAACTGCTCTTAAAGCAGACTTCCATGTCTGGACTTGCTGAGATTTTTGGCGTTGGTAGAATATTTGTCCCGACCGTTGGCTCTTTAAGGTATGATTTACTGGTTTGTTTGGTATATATCGTCCGGACTGCAGGTGTTTTATTGAAGGGAAAAGATTTGTCCTGACTGTTGGCTCTTTTAAAGGATTGGATTACTGGAATGAAAGCATATTGAAGTAGAGTGAGGTAGGCTAAGTTTTAATTTTAAGTAAGCAAGGATGCGCATCCATTTAATTTTAGTTGTGCTGTCATGTTTTGTCCGTAGTAGGGTAAAGCGTGTAGGTATGGGTAATAATTTTTTTTTATTACCATAGTGTTTTATTAGTTCTAGGATTTCTTCCGATTACGCCATAGGCGCAATCTGTTCGAGATAAAACTATTTTAAAAGGTTTTATCTATTCTTAGTAGAGTTGTTGTGAAAAGGACATTCTGGTGGTAAACAGAGTGCGTCCTCTTTTCCATTGTTCTAATCTCTTTATACTGGTTTCAGTTGAGATTTTCTTTTACAAGTTTAGGTTGAAATTCGTGTGTTATAGTTTCAACACTTGATTTTAAATAGTCTCACTTGAGTGTTTACTTAATTAATAGGGTTTCTGCCACAGTTCTTATAAGTGGTAGTTTAATCAATACAATTAAGCCGTTTAAGAGGTTGGTAGTGTGTCACACCCCTCATTGTAGTTTCAGTTCTTGGTGTAGAGCTGTGTAATTCTCGCGGATGTTTCTCTCAGTTGAGGTTGATGTGTACTTAAAGAGACACTAACTTTAGTACATACTTGATTTGGTTTAGGATCAAGAGCGTTTGTTTGGAAATTGAACCAACAAACTCTGATATAGGTTTAGAGCGTTTGGTTGGAGGCAGAGCCAACAAACACTAGGAAAGTAGTTTACTCGTATAAGTTTACTTTAGCAATTAGTGTAGCTTATGCGTAGTAGGTCTGAGACGGGCAACCACGTTTGCCGTTAGTGGACCCGGATCGGGCCTATGATTTAACTGGCTTCCCCTTTATGGCGAAGACCATTGCACGATGTTATGTTTTCCAACCTGATTAGTTTTTTTTTTTTTTGGTAAATGAGGCGCCGAGACCTGCAGTGCCGTAGGCCGCGATGCATCCCTGTCAGGCAACAGCCACGGATTGGAATGATGCTAAGGTGCTGCAGTGCCTTCGTGTCTTAAGCCGGAACACTGGATGGACTCTCCGTTCTTTGCCGTTATGGCTGTCTGTTCTTACACATGAGAATGTGTATAATAATTTTATTTCAGAATCTTAGCAATTCTGAAATAAAATTATTTTTCCCAACTGGAACCCTACTGTAACACCCCAAAATCGGGTTGTCACTTTTTCTCTGTCATACTTACAGTCATCCTTTCTTTTGTCGGAAAGCCTTCCGCGCTGATTCCTGGCTGAGTTTAGCGTCTACTGTTTGACGAGCGAACGAGTTTCAAGCCACATACACCTGGTAACCGGTGTTTTAGTATATCAACGTTGATCACAAACGGTCGACATAAACACTGCCGTTTTTACACTTGGATACTCGTTTTGTCTCACATAGTTCAACACGGAGCTTTAGTATCCTAGAGCTAGGTTCCTGTGCCTTATTTGGAAGTCGTATTTAACCGATTTACACTATCTATTCCTTTTTGTTTTCAATTGAAAACCCAGACATTGTTATCGTTTGTTAGCCGTTGTTGTCATAGTATGAAATGTCACTTTGACTTTTGACAGGAGGTTAAGGCGTTCGCACATCGGCTTGGAGACTTGTTTTGGGTGTAGTATCTTTTTATTTTTGAATTCTTATTTACTCGTTCTAGATATTTTTTTCACTTAATTTCAGCTAAGCAAAAAGTATTTTCTTTATTGAGAGGAATCAGAGGTATTGAGGTTTTAACGTCAATGTGAGTATGGTAGGTGGCAACACCGGTAACGCCAGAGAGCGTCACTTGTTGTTTGCCGATCAAGGATGGAGATTTAATTTAGAACAGGCCTAGGTGGTTTCCTTGTTCTTGACGCTGTGTCTTACAGTCAAGATGTTTTATTTTCACCAAGCATAACTGGTGTATCCTAATCGAGTCTTAACGTGCGTTGTCACGCGTCTGAAGGGTGAGTATTTCATTTGGAAGGGGCGCGTCGCAATTGTGTTACGTAATCGCCATGTTCTATTTCTAAAAGTGTATCGGTCTATTTCAGATGTTCTTTACGGTGTTATTGATAACACCAACTCCGCGGTCTCCGAGTATAAAAGCCAATTGCCTCTAATTTACTGCCCGAAAGGTAAACTTTATTCGTTAAAAGTGATGTGTTGTCTGAGGATGTGTCCTTGTTTGTTCCTTTACTGAGACGTTATATTGTACGTTTTAGGGTTTCAAGGCTACCCCGGAAATTTCAAGGCTACCCCGGAAATTTCAAGGCTACCCCGGAAATTTCAAGGCTACCCCGGAAATTTCAAGGCTACCCCTGAAGTATCAAGTCTGCTCCGGAGATGTTCGGGCTAACCTATAACCTCAAGGCGGAGGTTATCTTCGTGCATGCGGTGTGCTGAGATTGCTTCGACGTGTTTGTGCACGAGGAAGGTAGCCGTGCGATGACGAGTACACTTCGCGTGGGATCCTGACGCCTGCGTTCACTGATGTCGCGTGACGTTGACTTTCTTTTCTTTTATTTTCTTTATTTTATTCCGCGTTTACTCTAACCTATTATACGTCGTCCATCCTTAGACCGCGTTGGTAGCAAGCGCCTCTTTTGTAATGTTTTCCAATCCTAGTAATGGAAAAGTACTGTACGGGTTTACTGATGCTAATCTCGTAGGTAACCCGGATCTTTCCTTACTTACTCTTTTGTAAGGTTATCAATCCTAGTAATGGAAAAGAACTGTACGGGTTTACTGATGCTAATCTCGTAGGTAACCCGGATCTTACCTTACTTACTCTTTTGTAAGGTTATCAATCCTAGTAATGGAAAAGAACTGTACGGGTTTACTGATGCTAATCTCGTAGGTAACCCGGATCTTTCCTTACTTACTCTTTTGTAGTTGTTACCAATCTTAGTAATGGAAAAATACGTTACGGGTTTACTGATGCTAATCTCGTAGGTAACCCGGACCTTTCCTTACTTACCCTTTGGTATAATAAATAATTGCAACTATTTCTTATGTGTGTCGAAAGGCATGGTTAATTAGAATTTAAGAACAAAAGGGAGGACGCTCTCTAATCTTATTACTCTGTGTTGTTCATTCAGAACATAGTATGGTGCAAATAATCTGAGTCTGTACTTTCTTTTTACGAAGTTAGAAATTAAAATAAACTTAATTTAAACAATTTGTCTAATTTATGAAACCACCACCATCGATCCTGTTTGTGGCCAGTCGCTCTCTCTCTCAATCTACGGCGCCCAACCCTTTAGCGATTGGCCCTCGAGCCAAGTGACCACACGACCCCAATCTCATGCTGCGGGCGAAAATCGAGTGTTACATACTGGGTAGCCTACTTTGTATTTGAAAAACGATTGAAATTCAGAGCTTTCCGTTCATTAGGCCACGTAGCGTTTCAACTAGCGTAAAGTACTATCGAGGAACTTAAATATTTAGCAGTTTGATATAATACATAAAGCCTTGTTATGCATTTTACGTGTCGTGTCACGACGGGAAATAATCAACACGGGGAATTGACGTATTTTGTCAAACCATTGAACTTAAAAATTCCTTGATGGTACAAAAATATTATAAAAAGCACATAGGTATTCGTACCTATTCGGCGTTTAATCTCGAATTATACTTATATATTTACTTAAGTTTAATTGGACAATTTGCTAATTACGAAAGCTATACTTTATTGTTCAGAAAACTCAAAATGTATGAAATCAACATAGCCGACCGACGCAGCCGACCGCGTCGATTTGACGTCCCAGTTAATAATAATTTCAGCAGCCCTAGCCGTTTACTTTCGCAAAACCAGTTAACTAGTTGTCAAAGGCACTCACGATGAGCCACTTCTTGCCGTCGCGCGCGAACACGGGCGGCTTGTCCAGGGAGCCGGCGCCGGGCGCGGGCAGCGGCTTGGAGGGCGCGGAGGCCGCCTTGAACGGCGCGGGGCCCTGCCGCAGCTGCGGGTTCTTGTGCGTCTGCATCTCCGACGTCACCTTACGCAGGCCTGCCGCAATATAACATACACTTTATTGATTGGTAAAATAAAAAGCTTGTACGAAATAGTAGTTTATACAACAGTTATATAAGAGGACAAAAAGAGGAATGGCGTGTGAAGACACCATGAGTGTTTAGTGACTGTTGCATACAATACTTTTTCTACGACTAGGTTTCAAATGAAATGAAAAATTAAGCAAAAAAAACGTGCGAACGAACGAACGAAGCACAGAACAACAAACGAGCGGGAAACAACAAAATGACAAAATATGTGTCTATAGTTAACTTTGTTTTTAAATTGACGTGCACTTGCCAGGTTTTATATTTAAAAAAGTTTTTTCACTTCTCGTGTTCAAATAGTATGTCATATTAGACTATGACATGGAAAATATAATGATTTACATTTACAAAACTTTGTAATTTGACCAAACAAAATACATCACCAAATTAAATCCACCAATCACAATACACATCGACTGTCAAACGGAACGATAGGTTCTTTTAGGTACGTGTTTCTCTTTAACTAATTTAAATCTGTTAAAAAAAACTTTGTATTTCGTATCAACCAACCAGAATACAGCTATTTTAAAATCGACCAATCAGGTAACTGAAATTATTTCTCAAAACATTAGGTGATTTATAGTCCCTATTTCACAATCGTTAAAATATGATTAAATCAATTGTGCAACGCTAAGCTTTGGCAGCTGGCCGTATCGTTTTATCTCAAAAACGTACAAGTGCTGTTTTGGGGCATAGACAAGATAGACTTTTCTCTGGATTATTCTGCGGACATATTATGTATGTTCTTATATTAGTGTTCGTGACTATATAAATGACAGATAAAAGTACAGGAGTAGGAAAAGTTTGTTACGTATCCAATAAATTGTGTTTTTAGTTGCGCTACAAAAACGTATCGTCTGATTGCAAGGAAATTCTTTAGTTAATTAGAAAACACAATAATGGTACTGAGGGCGCACTAGACGCTCGACGTTCGCTCGGTGCAGTCTTAAGGTGCGCCAGCGTATTTTTAATAACAGTGTAATGTCTGTTCCTTTTCTTTCGGTCACTCATATAAACAAATCATTACCATTGTTACTCCATATTCGCGTACTTTTGAAGGTTGCGTATGGTCATATTATTTATTTATACACTTAATCATGGTCTTCATGTTTATTTCGAGCTAGTAATCCCCATTTAATCTTGTTTTTTTTATGAAAAGCACTTTCCGGTTAAATACCATGACACTGACTGAAGCCTGTTTTATTTTTTCCAAATATTTTTGACATGTAAATGTAGTGAAGGTAGATAGATTTGATAAATAAAGCATTTGGTTTTCGTCTCTGTCGCACGCAGCATAATAATACGATGATGATGAATATTATATTCAACCTTTTTACTAACTAATTAGAAGTAACACTATTCTCATCATTTCATCACTATTTCATCCTCTATCTAAAGACAATTACAGCCAGGTGTACTTATTACCGTTGTTATTACCATTGGCATTCTGAATAGGAACAGACTCTAGTCGATCCTTAAGTCTGCAACCGCAGAGACGTTGATGAATTTTACATAGTACTAGCAGAATCCTCTTGTCTCTCAGATTAAGTGACATGCATGCCATGCATGATGCACTGCACGTAACTAGCGTGTCACGGGTCTCGTTAGGCTAGTACGACTATGCTCGTTTCCAATATATACAAACCCCGAATAAACAAGGTTACTTCAAGTTACAATCTGACATTTGCCCTTTATCTAAAGTCCATTTATTTATTCCGTAAACTAAAATGACTTGTCATGTGTTGCTTGTTTTTTTACAACTTATAAATTTAATAGTGATGCGATACAACTGGGTACATACAGAAAATAATATAGGTAAGTGCTTGTGTTTATTGATGTAAGTGTCTGTCTGTAACGAAATGAGTGTAAAATCCGTGAAGCTCCAAATGATAC
>CAWYPN010000119.1:0-15951 GCA_963966035.1 Acleris laterana
ATAAAAGTTTCTGTGAAAAGAAATCCTTATTGGGACAAATTTTTGTTGCAGACTATTTTTTTTTCCTCTCACACATCAAGACGAAAATAACGAGCCGCAACTCGGCGGGTACATAAAAGATCTATATCCGAAGGTATAATGATTGTTTGTCCTAACGATTGTTTGGTCCAAAACGGTTTTTACAATTGAAATCGTATTTTTTTCATTGTTATAGAAACTAACCCAACGTAACTACACAATACATGTTTATTAAATTCTGTGCTATCAGTCTACAGTGTGTTAGACCAAATGATTTTCGACCATTAAGCGTTTTATAGTACACGAGCAGAAAAAAAAATTAACTGACTTCCCGACAGCACTGAGCTTCCAGGCTGGTAACCCGTCGTCTAGTAGTCGCACCGCCGCGTGCGCATATTCCGCCGCGGCGCGCAGGCGCGCGCTCACGGTCGCGAGCGCGTCGCGCAACGCGCGCGCCCGGGCCAGCGCGTCCTCGAGCGGCGTGCCCGGCCGCAGCGTGTGGGACCACACGCTGTCTGAAACATCAATCGTCGGTGATAGTGCAATACCGCGTAACTAAGAAATTCAATAAGATTCAAAATACACCTTATCAAGTAAGGCAGGTGCATTTTGCAACTTATTGAATTTGTTACTAACGCGGTATTGCACTATCACCGACGCAATGTGACATGTAGGAAGACGCTACTCCTTCCTTGTGTTTCTAAGAAACTTGTATGCCCGGCTGCTGTCCGGTTCGCTTGCTTCGATTGCTTTAAAGCCAAGGTATAGTCACCATATTAGAGTATACATATAAGGTGCTCAAATATGTTTAGACACGATCTATTGTCGTCTACAACAGGTACCATAGTTCGGTTATTTTTATATTACTACCTTCTGTCCGCGACTTCGTCCACTTTCTATTATCATTATTCCCTCAGGAACTTTTACATTTTTGCGAGAGAAAAAGTAGCCTATCGTCGATGATACTTCAATACCGCATAACTAACAAATTAAATAAGTAAGTTAGTTAGTTTAAATAACCAATTAAGCAAGTCACTAAGGTACAATTTGCAATCTATTGAATTTGTTAGACCACTTTCGCACTATCCGATCTGATATCGGCACACACAGGACGCAGTTATGGATTAGAGTAAGAAAGAAGTACATCTTAGATCCCTTAAAGGGATAAGTTCGCATTTTTACATTTAAATTCTGTAAATATTGAATTTGATTTACTTACTGTTTTTTTAACAACAAAGTTACATACATACATACATCAGGCTCGCTCTAACCATTAACTGTGTCCTGTGTGTGCCGATATCGGATCGGATAGTGCGAAAGCGGTCTTACGCGGTATTGCAGTATCACCGGTGCTATGTGTTAAACCATATGTACGGGTATACGGTATTCCCATTTCAAATTTCATCCATTCCATCCAGCCGTTGCAGCGTGAAGGAGTAACCAACTAACTCATACAATTTCGCATTTATAATATTAGTTGGATACCATGTTTCAATATTTGATGATGGACGGTTACCAAAAACTATGACGTATACCTAATAGGTGTTGGAGCTGCGCGTAGAGCGCACGCGTGCGCAGGATCTGTGCGTGCAGCGTGCGGCGTTCGCGCTGCAACTCCGTGTGCCGCGTGTGCAGCCAACTTAACTCCAAGCGGCGCATCTCCTGGGGGACAACCCGAAACACGCAAACACATATACATACCAATATATCTATACTAATATTATAAAGCTGAAGAGTTGGCTTGTTTATTTGCTTGAACGCGCTAATCTCAGGAAGTCCTGATCCGATTTGAAAAAATATTTTAGTGTTAGCCCATTTATTGAGGAAGGCTATAGACTATATATCATACTCACATAAACTGAAGCGAAGCAAGGGCGGTTCGCTAGTTTAGGTATAAAGTTTGGCCTTGTGTTCTCTATAATTTGGTTATGCTATTGTTTTTGTGTCGACTCCTAACCTTTAAACATGTCAAAGAAATCTCCAAGAAGTGGTAGCATCATCGTCAAGCATTCAGTATCTACTACTCCATTCTGTAGGGATTTCTGGTTGACTCTTGTAACTTTTTATCGGAAAGACATACAAAAAAGCAAGTGAATACAAATTGTGCGCCATTTCGTCGTGTTTATACTTCCCATAGACACATTTGTAGTAAAGTTAATTTTGGCATCTTCAATTTAAGATGGCGGCTAACACCTAAAGTTCGGAAACATGGATATTTATTAGGACCCCAGGCCCTTACAATATCTATTAAAAAAAACACCTTTGGTAAAGCAAAGGTCTCTACGGCTGGAGTATACAGAATTTATGGGCTAACAGTATGTGGTAGCACTAGAATATTAGAAAAGAATAAGAACCTTTCGGTTGATGTTCGCCACGAAATCTTCGTTTTCCGTAGCCAACACCGGACGGCGGTACAGGTCCAAGCTCACGAACACCTGAAAATCATTTTAGGCCTAATTTAAAACTTACTGACGAAGGTTTATAATATAAAGACCGTAAAGGACCCGAAACGTTACATCTACACATAGGATGATTCCTGTGAATCATGAGACAGCTGTTTTAAATACGTAACTCACTTATGTCTGTGACTTTTATAAATACTCGTACTGCATTGATATTATTTGATTCAGACCGAAGTAATCCCGGCACACGGAGATGATTCCACATCCAACAAAACCCGAGTAAAGTTTATCTTAACAGTACTCGTTAATAAATTAATAAAAATATTATATTATTCCGTCAAATATTATGAGTGTGGATTCATAAAGTAAAATTTAATCGTTATATGTAAGTGCGAATGTGTGTTTTTTTAAAGCAAGATAGAAAATAAAAATACATTTATTCACTACACTTGTGGCACCCAGAAAAAAGTAAAAACAGAAAACAACAATAAACAAGTAAGTAGGTAGTTAGTGTGTCTTCGCGGCAGTGAATCGGACACTGGTTCAGCATAATGCTGAGGGTAAAACCCCTGCAGCGCTGATATTCAGCCAGCTCCGAGTGTGACAGACGGAAGGTACGCTAAACGAATAAATAGTGCAAATTTAAAATATATACATATATGTATATCTTTCTTTCTCTAACCCTCCCGTCCACCATCGATCAATATTTAAAATACTACGACTCGTTGATCCGCTTTAACAATAAATAAGGACAAACAAATGCATTTACGTATGCAGTTGCAATGTATTTACCTGATGGAGGGTTTTTGCGTAGCTATCCTTACTTGTCGATGACGAAGTGGTTTCCTCGAAACTTTTGATTTCCTTAAACAAAAGATAAGGATTAACACACTATTTATGGGAACCCCCCGTCCCGACCCGTCCTGTTGTCCCGTGTGGTTGCCGGGTTAGAATACTAGCACTCTATGTCTTCCCGTGGATGTCGTAAGAGGCGACTAAGGGAACAAAGGCTTCCACTTTCGCACAGTGCTGGAGCACTGTTAGGCAAGGGGCTTGCACTAATACATTGGTAAACATCTTAGCCTAATTGTGCAAAATCTGGTTAAGTACAGCATTATCAACAAATTTTTAGAGTTGTTGTTAATTCTGTAGCTCTGCCTGCCCCACTCCGAGAATTAAGGCATGAGTTTATGTTATGTATTATTTATAAGAATTTATGGCAACTTCCCCAATATTTTTATGTCTCATTAGAGATGTTCATCCTTGCATCCTTCGCCGTTCTAGAACCGTACTTTCTAGATGCTACCAACGCGTCACTCTCACCTCCTGCCTGCCACAATGTCGTATAAGATACTAAAGGTACACGATGTTTACTTCCACCATCGGCTACCTTGTGACTGCCGCAGTAGCCACACCTGTTGTATGCTGTCCAGCTCGGCAGAGACGACGGCCAGCCGCGCTGCAGGGTGCGTGCGCTCGCTGCCAGCGATGTCCTCGTCCAGCCGCGCCAGCGCAGCCACCAGCGTCTCGCCCTCGACTGCCTGCTGCCATGCCATCTGCAGCAGTTGAGTCTATATTGAACTTCCTATAGGTTTAATTATTGTCCCACAAGCATCGTGGCAACGGCTGATCTGTCTCACGTTGCCCAAAGTTATGCGGAAAGCGGATGCTTAGTGATAGGGTTCTGTTGGAACCCTGTGGATACGGAACCCTAAAAAACACTTTGCACCTGCAATAAACACAACTGCTGAGTATCAATACAACTCTAACAGTAGTACATACAGTTAGGAGTTTGGACCATATTATCAGTTACCTTTGAGCTGAATATGCTAGATATGATATTATTGCTGGTGACTGTATGCATTTTATTTATAAAAACAATCATATAAAGAATAAAAATACGTATACGTTAATAATGCCATGTAATAATATTATGATTATGAGGTTTGTAGTCAGATAGCGTGCAGCCTAACCGGTCAGGGTCAAAGATGGTCGCTTATTAATAAAAATATTCAACTCTATTTCGATGCCGTTAAAGTTCAAAAGTCACGAACCTTTTCATACCGCGACTATACACTAAATATATCCTTATTTTTATGCCTAGTAATATTGATAGGCATGCGATCCTTTTCTAACATAATAAGTTCGAGAATCTCCAGCGCCAATTTAATTCTGAAATGCGGCAGTCACTATAAATGTTAAGACCGCGTCCCTACTATGTGATATTTACCTTAATATACTACATCATTCAATCCTGGCCTAAAAAACCAAAGAGTAGTCAATTTGGAATACAGACGACTCTTTAGTATTATGAGCGACGAAGTGAAATGGTTCTGACGGGCGGTTTTTTGTTTCGGTTCGAAGGACCAATGTGCGGGTGGTAGGTATTGGACTGTTTATTTTACATTTATTCCTCACAATCACTGGCATGTTATGACTCACTTTTAGACGTAATGGTTGAATTATTGACCGGCGATTTTAAGCTGTCCCGTCAGAGCGTAGAAAAAATGTTTTAAGCCGTGCATTCTCAAATAGCTTAACTGACGCTCGTATGAGCTCGCTCGATCGACAAGATCGCTGTGTTTTAAGACCTTGATAAGAGCTTGGTATAATTTAAGTTATAGTTCACTAGCAACCTTACAAGTTTGCTTCACTGAATTCGCGCGTAAAATCAGTTGAGTCGTAGGTACTTACTGGTATTTCTGCGTGAACCTTCTGTGAGCTCTGCTCGCACCCCATGTCCAGACCATCACAGAGACAACTGAGCCAATTGCCAACGTTTAGGCAATCTCGGCCAAATAAACGTGCCAAGGCTACTACGATATTGTAGGGACAACACAAGCGAGTGGGATCGACAGACAATAGCACCGCGCGCGGGGCGGCACCGATTCGAAGAGTATTAGTTTTAAACGAGAAATTACTAGAATCACAGAAGATTTTTATGTGGAGAAGGTACCTATATCATAATTTAGGCCACCTTAAGTTTTGTCGAAAGGATAGCGTGCATCTTAAAATAATTCCTAAATCCGACTAATGTCGAGGTCCCCTTAATCAGGATCAAGCTGTTCAAGAAATAGTCGGTCTCATGTTTCAAACCGCTTTCTTGTCTGTCTGTTTGTTTGTGTTCAGTACAAATATTTCATCCGATTTTAAACTAAATTTCTGATGAGGTAGAGGTAGACACATTTAAACTTGAAACATAACATATAATAGCTTTAGAGCTGGATTGCTTAGTCATTATACCGTTATAATTTAAGACCTCATTTATATTGCAAACGTACTTTAACATACTTGCTTCACAAAAAAAAAACGTAGATGGAAAAGAGTAGAGACATTGATGTTTTCACCAATTTACTTAAGCTAAGAAATACTCAGAAAGTAATATTGCATTTTTTTATTATTTCGCTAATATAACCCACTCTGTCTATGTATATATTTAAGCTTTACACATAAACAAATGCACCTACTTCGCTAGCACTAATAGGCACCAGTAGGCACATTTTATAATCTCTACCATATCCATGGCTTATGGAAATTTCTCACTCCATGTAATATATGGCAAATAGGTGTAAAATGAGTCACAATCACGATACATCATTAATGAAATAGGTGAGTAACACGTTTACCCGTACCTACACCGCGGCGCCGTGTTATACGGGTACAGTCACGAACAATAATAGTAGTTTATGTAACTGATACATAATAGGTACGTTTTTTAAGGCAGGCAGGCAGTCATGTACAGTTGCGTACATTACTTTGTCTACACACATATTATTAGTACTAGAACAATCGATTTTACCAAACTGGAATAAGATTTAGTCAGAGATTAGTCTATACAAATTTGGCGTTTAATCTAGGTATACAACCTTATTCTTGTTTGGTCGAAACCGGCCTAAGATGGGTCCAGAAACCGAAAGGCAAATGACCTGCATTTCTACCAGTGCTACCAGTAACATATAGGTGGGTCATATAGTATAAACTGAAATAATAAAATCCCTATTCTATGCCGTTCGAAATCAGATGTCGTACGATATTGTACTAAAAAATATGCCGAGTTCGTTCCTATATTACCTACAACTGTAATTGCAGTAGGTAATCCAAATCAAAACCATCATAACATAATCACATCTGTAAAAATTTAAAATAATGTCTCCTTTAAGTAAAATGACTTCATCTCGAAGATGTGTTACTTTCTCTTCATGGCCAATTCATTATATTCACATGTATGTATACCACGTCGTCTAAAACGGCTCTAACGATTTCGATAAATATAGGGGATTGCGGGGGCGAAAAAATAATCTGTCAAGTTATAATCTCCGGAAAAAAATATTTTCAACCCGAACGACGCACGAACCAAGAACCTCAATGGCTCATAGGAAGTAGATCCGTCGAGTTCGGTGTCACTTCACTCGTCTTTTGATCGTAAGTTTATGGGCAGAGTTAAAATATATTCGCATAGTCGGCGATAAAATGTGTTATTATAGAAGATTTTTTGGAAAATCTCATTTTAAAGGACGATGGGCAAAAATGTTCCCACCCACCAACAGAGATTGAAACATGTGCCAGTTTATAGACCTTGGCAACATGATGTATATTTACTATGGCTACGATCGCCACATGTATGGGGTTTTCTTGGAAAACCATAATCATATCGTATGGAATTTGTTTGAAAATGAACAAATTCTTGTCTTGCTTGGTTCATGAAAAGTTTTTTTTTTCATTAAAAAATTCCAATCGATTTTGCTTCTAAAATTGGTATTTTGTCTTTTGTTGGCTCCTATTGAACATAATTTATAGACATGCATCCCGTGACTGTTGGAGGGTGGGGACGGTGTCCATACAAAATTGCCCATCACCCTTTAATGGATCCAGTAACACGTCACGCGATGCTAAGAGGAATTTATCGAAATCGGGGCATAAATTTAGTCTCTACATACATACATACCAACACATTACCTACATTAGTGAGGTAATTATCTAATATATAAAATTCTCGTAGCACTGTGTTTGTAACCAAAACTCCTCCGAAACGGTTCTTATGAAATTATCTGTGTGTAAGTATTCAGTAGGTCTGAAAATAGGACGTAGGTAATCAATTTTTCATAAGGAATGTATGAAAGAAAAATTACACCCGGGCGCGTGTGGGCGCGGACAGCTAGTAATCATAACTTTAGACATCCCTATAATCTGTGATTTATAATAATCGCAAAGCAACTCGCACGACCAACGAATTAAGTTTGTTCGAGACACTTCGACATATAACCTTAGAATTAATATGAATTAACGTCGATTTATAATAATTATTATGTTTTTAAATATATGATAGCTGTGAGCAATATGTTAATTTGAATCGATCAATTAAATAATAATGGCATATTAACCTACTAATAGTGTTAAATTTAAAAAAGTAGCGTTTTTAATACACAGTGAAACACGCTCATTCTGTCAACGTCAAGCGGTCGTCAACGTTGACCTCCTACCCCTCCGATTCCGATCATCTTGTCATATCGCTTAAGTTTTTGCAATAAATTCAATTTATTTAGTTTCTTTTTTTTCTACTTAAAATTTTTCATATAAAACCCGAAGTGCTAAACAAACCAAGCCAGTGGTAAGTACATATGATCACTTGTTCTTATGAAAGTGGCACGTTGGTTAATCGTCATTTCGATTTCACTATTACTGCTAAAGAACTGGTCTTCTCGTTTGTTTCAGACTTGGTAGCACTCAAAACCCGAGGCCTCAGGCTTCGGCCTGTGGTCACTAAACCTTAAACTATAAAAACACCGCAACAATAAATTAAATTTCTCGTTGCGATTCACCCACTGTTTATAATTTCGCAATATTTTTCAACCGTCATCAAGATGTCTCAGTGGAACAATTCCTACTCTTACAATCAGCAATACCAAGGCTCGGGTACTTGGAACGGTGAATTAAGCAACCAGTACACAAATCAACCATATGTCCCTACCAGCCAGACAACGTACGAGCCAAGCAACCAGTATGTCAACTTTCAGGAATTTCTGTCCCAGATGCAGAATAGCAGCGCAGGCGCATCAAGTTCCGGGACATACAACAATGCTCAGTATCCAAATTACTCCAACAATCAGTATGAATACCCATCCACCCCATCAACTTCTCATAACGCTAGCTACCTTCCATCAAGCTCAAATGTTGTAAATGGTGCAGAAGGATACCAAACCACCGCACAAGGCCAGAATAGAGGTACATCTGAGACCAATTATGACAACACTATGCTGTTCAAATCTAATTTAACACCGACTGCTATTGAATTTGTGCCAAAAGGGATGCCGGCAAACCAGAATTCTGGGGCCCAATCTAGTTCTTTACATGACACTGCCACATATAATGGAGTTTCGGAAACTAAGAGCAAACACATGGCGAAAGGAAACTGGAGAGAAAAGCAGTCTTCCCAACCTAGTAGTTCACGTAGTTATAATGAAAATAAAAATGAACAAGAATCAGGAGGAAAAACAGAGAAAGACCATCCCAATAGTTCTCAAAGTTCAAATGAATCTAAGATTGATCAAGATTCCAAGAAAAAACCAGAAAAAGATCGCCGGCGACGTAATAATAATTTAAGTAGTCAGAAGGATTCCAGTAATAAAAGTAAAGAACATAGTGCGCTAAATGAACCGGAGGGTGGTGACTATGAGTCCAATGCTTATAGCCATGACTCCAACAAGCACAGCACAGAGTATAACAACCGCAATTATGAACCACACAGTAGAAAATATGAACCGAATAGTCGTGGTAGCAGGAAAAACGAATCAAGCCGTAACTTTGACAGTAACAATCAAAGTAATGACGCTAGTTATAAAAATAATGAGTCTGACCGTAATTATGATTATAATGACCAAACCAGAAATAATGATTCTGATAGCCGACAATATGAGGCTGGTAATCGCAATTACGATAACAGTGGCCGAAATTTTGACTCTAGAAGACGCAATTACGACTCAAATAATCGCCACTACGAAGGAAATAGTCGTAATTACGATTCTAATAGTCGCAACTATGAGCCTACTAGTCGTAACTATGATACATCATCTGCAGGCCGCAACTCTGACTATAACCGCAGGACTGATAGCAATGGACGTGACAGTGATTACAATAGCCGAAATAACGACTACAACGGGCGTAATCAAGATTACAGCAGTCGTAATAATGATTACAATGGCCGGAACTATGACTCAAATAATCGGAATTATGATAATAGGGGCCAAGGGAAGAATTCAAAGTCAAAGAATAAGGAAGCTGATAACCGAACATTCTACAATAGTTCAGTTAACAAAAGCAGTCAGGATGTCAGAAGTGTAAGAGGTGAAAGAGGTGAGAGCTCAGGAAGGAACAAAAATTGGGCTGGGAGTCAGAGGGTCAGGCCGACAGAGAGAGCAGATGATGAACAGTTTGCTAAAGGGTATTTAGATCACCGTGATGACAACAGATATTCAAAGGCGTCCAGGTCAGAAGCCACGTTTAGCCCTTTGAGAAGTAGGAACAAGCAAGTCGATCAAAGTAAGTTATTTTTATGATACATTACTTTTTTAACTTCTAGTCTCATGGTAAATTCTATTAGGGTTAACACTCTAATTTATATCGGGTATTTTTGTTTTACCCAAAATTTAGAACACCCAGTGTCGACAACTACAAATACTAAATGCCTTGTACCTCAAGCCCAAGGAATATTCTCTTCAAATAATTTAAAGTTCATAGGTCCAGCGGTTTAGGGGTTTAGGTTGTCCGTTGATTGATCAGTCAGCCAGTCAGTGCATACTTTCTTTTATATAATATAGATTTATAAATGGGTTACAAAATAGACATTAACAGTTAACAGTAGTAAGTTTCTATCAGTATAATCTTATCAAATGACTAACTGTAACTGTGTCACTGAAAACTATAAGCCAAGCTCAATTTATTACCCTGTCTCAAGTTTCACGTGACATTTAAAAAAAAAATATTATAAAATGAGCATTAAAATTTCACTTAAAATTGTATGTAGCACAACATTGAAATCTTTTATTTTGCAGTATTGCCATTATCATAACATAATCATTATAATTAAATGTTTTATTGTAACTTAAGACAGAAGACGATTTTCTAAAAGGATGCCGTCAGAAAATAAATAATAAGGGGTTATAAAATAATCTGCCATAGTTATTTTTGGTTATACATAATATGTGTTTAGTTACACATATTTTTTCCAGAAAAAGAAATTAGACATTAATTAATGACCCTAGATGTAATTATATTTACATTTAATGTAAGTAGTAAAGGCATTTTTTTTTACTTAATTTTAGGCAACTCCGACATGACTCAAAGAGAGCGTCTCAGCGAACAGCTGGACAAGGGTACGCTAGAGTGCCTGGTGTGCTGCGAGCGCGTGAAGCAGACAGACTCGGTGTGGTCCTGCGGAAACTGCTACCATGTGCTGCATCTTCGCTGCATCAGGAAGTGGGCGATGAGCAGTGTTATAGGTTAGTACAAGTACAATAGTATGAACGTCATTACCAGAGATTTTAAATCTGACCGTTTATTCGTATAAAGCTCCAGTTCTTTATATTCTAATTAATAACTTTGGTTTAAGAGGATTGAGAAACGACGTTTTAATCGCGTAGGTAGTAAAAAAAAAACACAAATGTAGCAGGCAATAACGTTTGTCACCCCCTTAATCAAGTCCGATTTCCACGATTAGTGAATATGTTGTAGTACATATGTTTTATTCCTCAGAGGGCAAATGGCGCTGCCCTGCGTGCCAGAACACGAGCGACGAGATCCCGACGGAGTACCGCTGCATGTGCGGTGCCGTGCGCTCGCCGGAGTACCAGCGCGGCTCCGGCGGCGCCCACACCTGTGGACAGGTACCTTGTCTTATTATTTATTTTATTTATTAGGGTAGGCTGGTAAACCACAGAGCTTACATCGATAAGACATACATAGGTTATAAAAGGAATAACAATTGAATGCAGCCCTACTTATCTTTTTTAGACCCTGTTACTAAGCCTTGCCGGTCCATCCGTCCGCCTGTCTGTCAACGAGTTGTATCTCGTGAACAGTAAAAGGAGGAATTTAAATTTTCACACAGTGTGTATTTCTATTGCCGCTATAGCAACAAGTAATGAAAGTAAGATATAGTTAGTTAGTTCAAAATTGAAGGGGTTCCATATTCAAGAAACGTGTATTTATCAGCTCGATGTTTATATTGTACGGTGTTTTTTTACGCGTCGAGGCAATCAGCTGCCCAGCAAGACCAAGTGAGGAATGGCATATGCGTTACCATCCTTTTAGACAAAATACTTAATTTATTCACAATTGTATCCGTCGTACTTTTTCGAGTCAAATCGGTGAAATACTGGAAAAGGGCCGAATCTTAAGTACCCGAAACCGACGTGCGTGCATGACTCGATGTATGAATGTGGAAGAAGCGAAAGAAATTTGTCAAGATCGTAGCAAGTGGAAAGAAGTGGTCTCTGCCTACCCCTCTGGGAAACAGGCGTGATTTAATGTATGTATGTATCCGTCCGTAATGTGTATTTTCAGAAAATGTATATTATTATGAATCTTAACTGATTGATTGATCGATTGATTGACTGATCGATTGATCGGTTGCAGGCGTGTCAGCGCGCGCGCTCGTGCCCGCACCCGTGCACGCTGCCGTGCCACCCCGGGCCCTGCCCGCCGTGCCAGGCCACCGTGAGCAGGTAACACGTCGAGTAACAGACATACTACAAATAAAATAATATCAGGGGACATTGCACACCTTATATAGTTCCAAACTAAGCTCTAGGCTGGTACTATGGGTACTAGACATCAATAAACTCACTTATATGTATGAAATACATACTTAAATACATAGATAATATAGATAGTACATACTATCCTGCAACTAGGTGTTCAAAAGTGATGTAACCGTATAATTTCCATCAATCGAAGAGTTTAATTTAAATCAAAACAAGATTAGCTTTACCTGTATCTAAAGAATATTTTTTAATACAGTTGCTCAAAATTGTGCTTTTTGTAGTTGTATATCGTGCGGAAAGTAGAACTTTTCGAACTAGGACTTTTTACTTTTTGATCTGCGTATCGTGCAGAAAGTTGCATTTTTGCACTTGTCCCTATTACTTAATTTTTTTTCCCATTAATTGTTCAAATTGCATTATTTTCATCAGACTAAAAATGCAGTAAAATTGTCTCTTAATGACTGTTTAATTTTCGTTTCACTGACGTTTTGTCGCAAATGTATTAAAAAACGTCGTTTCATACACATGTAGAACTGTCATTTTCACTAGTCCTACACCTCGGGATTCGTGTAACATGACATACTTTCCGCCCTTGCAACAAAATGTACTATTCTGCCGTGCAAAATTAAAAAGCAGTAAGTGTAAAAAGCTACCACCATATCTTGGACTCCAACTTCTAACACCTCCACAAAGTTGGAGACCATGATATGGTGGTCTTAGTGTTCACTTACTGGAGTTTAAATTTTGTTCGGCAGTATTGTATGTTGTTATTTCAATATTAGAAAATGCGGGTGCGGCGCGGAGACCCGCTCGATCCTGTGCAGCAGCAAGCTGGCGCAGGTGTGCGGGCGCGTGTGCGCGCGCACGCTGCTCTGCGGCGTGCACGCCTGCGCGCGCACCTGCCACGAGGGGGACTGCGACGCGTGCGCAGAGACCGTAACCCAAGGTGAGCATCTAAAGTTAGGCCTACGAGACTATACAGGGTGTCTTGAAATCAATCGAAGAAATTTTAACCGTAGATAGGGTGGATGATTTGGATCATCTCTACATTGGTAACTTTTTTTTAAGTTAATATTTGACTGAGTTACAGACTGATTTATCCTGACGATGCTCTCAGTGTGCTCCATCTTAACTAATTCATTCATAACCCATACACCGGATTGACGGGGGCAAATATGTACCAGTGCTAGTGATTCATTAAATATCGATTAAGTTTATCGACAATTTTTTTCATGACATATGGATCTTCCATTACTTACAAAATAAAGTTGTAAATACCTTTATCTTCTATATCTAAATGATCAGCTTTCCATGAAGATAAACGATCTTTTTCTTTCGAATCATTTTTAACCGACTTAAAAAACTAAATGGTTCTCAATTCGTCGGAATACTAAAGAATATTGTCGTACTGAATTAATTTGTTATTCAATGTAATTTCAACGGTTGTCAAAAGTGACTCGAGTCCAGAGTCAATGTCAGATACCGGTTGTTTGTATTATAAGAGGTTTGCACATAATTAAAAGTCATTCAAACTAGGCCATTACTTATTTTAATGGTGATCAAAAATTGCTTTATATCGTTGTCGATAAATTTTGTCGATATTGAATCACTAGCACTGCTACATTTTTGACCCCATCATACCGGTGTATGACATAACATGTGTCACAACGTAATGTAAATAAACAAGTTGTTCCATATCAACAAACTTTCTAATCACGGTCAAAAGCTCCACGGTGTTTAGAAAACTGAAAATAGACTGAAACTGAACTATAATATGAATGAAAAGATGATCTCTGATAAGGGATATTATGTGAAATAATTTAAAAATGAAACTTACGATTACGATGTTTACTCACACTCTTCCCACACTCGCACAGGTAAAATAGCACTTGTACTCGTAGGTACATTAAAGTTATTTTATTAGATCATGAATCATGGATTTATTTCATTGATTTCTACCACCATCAGGGATAACTATGAATACAACACACAATAATTAAAACGAATCAATAAGTTGTTATTGTCCTTTGACAGTTCAGCATAGTATTTTTTTAAATCTTGTACCATTGAATACTTTTTATGAAAAGCGGTTTAGGTTTAGGTTTTGTAAAAATAAAATCGTCTCTACACGTAAGTTTATCCATTCCATGGCCTAGGAAAGGTTGGTATTTTTGGTTCTCTATGGTAAGTGTGACATCATAATAAATTATAATCAATTATGCGACGGCCTTTATATCCATGGACAAAATATTTTGCATTCGGGCTGTTGGCTACTGCCACAAATACCACGCAGATCAATACGGAGGGCAATAATCGGATCGTTCAATCCATGTCTATCTGAACTCTATGTCTGAGTCTATGAATTTATGGCTGTCATTATAATATTATGTCATTGTTATGTTATTTTGAGATATTCAAGTCGTAATTATTTTTGCTGTAAACCGGTTATACGGGCCACTTTAGAACAGAAAAGAATGGTAAATGGTTAGATCTCGACAATAATATAAGAAGGACGATAATATTATGATCAGTCTTGGCGAAGCGTGAACAAGAGATCTAGTGAATTCACATTTAAAACCAGCTAGTGTTCAAATTGCAAAAATGAAAATACAGTAAGTTGCACTAATGAAAATACAGTAAGTTGCACTAAAATGTATAATTATTTTAAAATGTTAGTCAGATTTCTGCTTACATGGAACGAACTGTTTGTTTACATACCATGTAAACAACGTATGGTGTCAGGTCATTGACCTTTAGAATTTTGACGTTAGTTACTACGAACGTTTGTAGTAGTATAGTATCAGCGTCAAAATGTCAAGGTCGAGATATCGGCTGCGATACATCAAGTAACAAAATTAATATAATTAATCCTTCTTTTTTTTTTACATTAACAGAAACAAAAATGAACCATACCCCCGTGATCAGAATCGTGCGAACTATTACCCCGCCAAATATCTCTTATTCGATCCAAGACACCCTGTATAAAGAATGTAATCAACGAGACAATATAAAGAATGTAATCAAGCTTTCAAAAATCGTGTCACTTTGAACGCAATCCAAACAGGAATCAACTTCACAAATTCGGCTCGAAGGAGGAGGGTAATGTGTTTATTAATGTGGATACTAAACGCGTGGACAGATTTTAATATTTCTTATGTCAATCGATTTGTCTTAATCTTGTAGGTGTCACTAAAGATATGACAGAAATAAAAATTAAATATGGCGGCAATTTAAAAATCTTTAGTTTTCCTTTATAAATTTTCAATTTGAATGATTATTTAGAATTTATAACGATTTACATACATACATACATTAAGTCACGCCTGTTTCCCAGAGGGGTAGGCAGAGACCACTTCTTTCCACTTGCTACGATCTTGACAAATTTCTTTCGCTTCTTCCACATTCATACATCGAGTCATGCACGCACGTCGGTTTCGGGTACTTAAGAATCGGCCCTTTTCCAGTATTTCTCCGATTTGACTCGAAAAAGTACGCCTAGCCCTTCCGACCCGTCCACTTACGATCTGTATATCTCTTCCGTCAATCTACTTTCATCCATCCTTTCCAAATGACCGAACCATCGAAGCATGCCCTTTTCAAACTTAGTCAATACATCTTCTTTTATTCCACATTTCTCTCTGACTTTTTCATTCCTTACTCTATCAATCAGTTTCACACCACACATACTACGCAAAGAGTGCATTTCAACTGCATTTACACGACTTTTATACTTGTCCTGCCACACCCAACATTCACTACCATACATAAAGTCG
>CAWYPN010000120.1:0-35555 GCA_963966035.1 Acleris laterana
TATGAAACGTGGCTTGCAGATTAATTTAAAAACATAACCGTTTTCTTAGCTCTCCAAAAATGCATAACAACTAGGAACTTATTTCAAAGAAACTGAAAAAAAAATGATCACAAAAGAAGCAGGCGGAAATTTGGATTCGAACTAAACACAAGGTAGTTCTTTAAAAAATCCCATAAAATTAATTAAAAACAATACCCAATGTCAATAAAACAAAAAAACAATTTTAAAATAAAATTTAAAACCAGTAACAGTTTAATAGTAATAACAATTAACAATTAATAATAGTAACAATTAACACATTTTTTAATTTAAAGTTCTTGCTCGAAGCGTACGCAAAGTCGCATTCTTTTTCTTAGTTGTGACTTAACTACCGAAGTAGTCAAATTATTACGCATTGCATTTGCTGCATTTATAATTCTCGTCTTGAGTTCTTCCGCGGATGACACAGGCGAGAGGTCGTAAACTATGGATTTCATGTGACCCCAGGCATAGAAATCAACCGGCGTTAAATCCGGACTACGGAATGGGTCCTCCTCGCCCTATCCAACGATTAGGAAAATGGCTATCGAGCCATCGCCTAACATTGACACCAAAATGTGCAGGACATCCGTCTTGCTGGTATATCATGTTTTGCCTTGTAGCCAAAGGCACGTCTTCGAACATTTCATTTCTCAAAAAATGTTCGTAAGCTGCAGCATTTAGATTGCTCGGTAAAAAATGTGGTCCGATTAAATTGTCGTCAACTATTCCCATCCACACATTGACCGAAAAACGGCGTTGCGACCCTTTTGGCCTCTTTTTATTAGGATTCTTGTGCACTTTCTCACTTCAATAATGTTCATTATGGTAGTTAGTAATCCCATCTTGATCGAATCTGGATTCGTCGGTCCATAGGATTTTATTCAAAAAAGACGCGTCTTCTAAATCCGCATGTAACATGACTCTACAGAAAGCAACTCTCCTTTCAGGGTCCTCTTCGTGAATAACTTGCACAGGAGTATAATTGGTAAGGGTAGAATCCTGCATTATGCACTGTAGACCACGCTTTCCATTGTGTTACAGAGAGTCCTGTGGCGACGGTGTTTGTCGAAATTGTTGGTTCATCGATAAATTCTTGCAGAATATCCTCTTCGTAATTAACAACATGGACTGGGGGTCTTCCGGCATTAATTTGTCTTCTCTGAACACAACCAGTTTCTCGGATTCGCCTATACACTCCATTAAAAACGGATACATGGGGTAACCGGCGATTGGGAAACCGACGCGAATAATCATGACGAGCAGCTTCACTGTTACCGTTGCAAAAGCCGTAACAAAATATTACATCGGCGTATTCTTCATTTGTGTAATTATGAAACATCCGTTGTTCATTTTGATCAAGCTCTTCCATATTTCAATTCAAATTAAAAATTAAACTACAGTCGTGAGTGTATTTACTCCAAAAAACACGGCCCCAATTTGTATAACAAAACCAATGCACGTGTGAAAAGTTTTTGAAAAAAGAAGGTACGTAAGGTAGGAAGGTAAGCTAGGTACGCATAAAAACTATTTGCAAGATATTCAAACAGTGATTTTAAGTTTAGTTCGGATACAAATTTCCGCCTGCTTCCTTTGTGATCATTTTTTTTTCAGTTTATTTGAAATATGTTCCTCGTTATTATGCATTTTTGGAGAGCTAAGAAAACGGTTATGTTTTTAAATTAATCTGCAAGCCTAGTTTTATAACAATTTTTTTGTTTTTATGGCATTTTAGTGGAAAAAGATATCTAAAAAATCTAGAAATAATATAGTTTTTAGTCTCGCATTTTTAAATTTGGACCGATAATTGTTGTTTTAATATTGATACATAACCAGAGTTTTATCGTTTTTATAAATCAGAAGAAAAAAATAGATTTAAATTGATACTTTTTTTTAAATAAATTTTTAATGCTGCATTTTTGACTTATTTTGAAAAAAGCTAAAAACCATGATAACTCAAAAATGGATAACTTTTGCATAATGCATATGGGGGTTAAAATTACCGCAAATAGTCACCCCTATCACCTCCTAACGGGAATACGTCGAATTACCAATAACCCTGTATATTACTTCGGGTTTGTTGTAAAAAAAAAGGTTTTTGTGTAAGTATGTATATATTAAAATAAATAAACAACAAACCATACTAATGATGTTTTTCTACTTACATGTTATTTTCTTACCTTGCCGACGTGGCTTATCAGATACCACAATATTTTACCTTTAATTTTCACTCCAATCGTTAATACAAATCCATTGTTTCATATTCTCAGCAGCAGTCACGCCCGTGTACTTTTTATTAGTTCGTTCGCTGCCCTTTACCTCCGTCACCTCATACCTATCATTTCCCATAACCTTACTGACTTGAAAAGGACCCTTATAGACGGGTAACAGTTTTTTGCTTTTCCCGTCGTTACTGTGACTTTGAATGGTAACCATAACCAAATCTCCCACAGTGTATTTTCGAGCTTTTATTCGGGAACGATCAAACCTCTCTTTCTGATATTGTGCATTGGACTTAATATTACTGTCTACATCCTCACGCAACTTTGTAACATCTACAGTCAGGCTTTCGTCACAGTCTGGTGCTAAACTATCACTATCACTACGTATTCTATATCCGAAAAAGACTTCGCTAGGGACTGCTTTTATAGTTTTATGGATGGTGCTGTTTAAACCCTGCTGTAATATTTTTACATACTGATCCCATCTATCTTCGGTTGTATTGGCGCCTAGGGTTTTTAACGCATCAAGGATTGTCTTGTTAAAACGTTCAACCTGACCGTTTGAACGCGGCATGCCTGTCGCCACTGTATGCAAGTGTATATTCCTACCAGAGCAATACTGAATAAACTCGATTGAAGTAAAACTACTTCCGGCATCGGTTATTATCCTTTTAGGGTTTCCAAAGGTTTTTGACGTATTCTCAAGTTCTTTAATGACGCATGAAGTTTTTGTTGATTTTACCGCAAAGATAAACACAAACTTAGTGAAAGCATCTACCGCAACTAATAAGTATTGGTTTTTGTTTTTAGTTTTCACAAAAGGGCCTAGATGATCGAGATGTAGTGTGTGGTAGGGTCTTGCATATTTTGGCAACGGGTATAATTCGCCTTCTTTAGCACCACCTTTCTTTTTATTGTAAATGCAATTTATACAATTTTTTATATATTTTTTTACAACGTGTCTCATCCTAGGAAACCAGTACTGAGAGCCTATACGTTCAACGGTCTTATCTACAGAAAAGTGTCCGAGGTCGTCGTGGTTACATTTTATGATCTGCCATATGCAGTTTTTTGGAACCACCCAACGACGGCCCTGGGACGTTCTTCTGTAAACTTTCCCTCCTAAAACCTCATAGTTAGTAAAGTCTTCTTTATGATTATCGACATCTCCTGACTCAATTATTGACCTAATTTTTTTCAAATCTGGGTCTTGTAATTGGACTGTTAGTAGCCAATCTGCCTCAGTTATTGATAAAATGATTTCGCTTTCTGATTTTTCTCCGGATGGCACGGGGTTACGACTTAACGCGTCTACGTGTTGCATACGTGTCCCTTCTCTATGAATAATGTCGAACGCAAATTCTTGCGTTGTCAACACCCAGCGTGCTATCCGGGGAATAATCTCCTTTTTAGTTAAAGCGTATCGAACCGCACTACAGTCGGTGACAATTTTAAAGCATGACCCCAGTAAATATAACCGAAATTTTTGAAGGGAACAAATGGCTAACATCTCCAATTCAAAAGAGTGATATTTTTTTTCTTCATTTGTGGTTTGTCGGCTATAATAATGCACAGGTTTCTCGCCTTCTTCAGTAACCTGCATTAAAATACCCGATAGCCCCTCCCTACTCGCGTCCGTGTACAAAACGTGTTCTTTATTTGGGTCGTAAATTGATAACACAGAGTCTGATGTGAGTTTATGTTTTAGTGTTATAAACGCTTGTTCCTGAACAAAATCCCATACCCAAACTGTATCCTTCTTCAACAGTCTCGTCAAAGGAGCAGAAATCATAGCACAGTTCTTAATGAATTTTCTGAAATAGCTAACGAGACCTAGAAACTGTCGAAGTTGGTGTACGGTTTTTGGGACCGGGAAGTTTTCTACAGCTTCCAATTTGGATTCGTTTGGCATAACACGATTAGGTTTAATTTTATACCCTAAAAATTCTATTTCAGATTTGAAAAAGTGACATTTTTTTAAATTAAGTGTCAATCCATTTTCACGAAAGATTTTCAAAACACGTTCGAGCAACACAAGATTTTCTTCAACTGTTTCTGTTACCAAATACACATCGTCCAAGTATAATATCACATTTTCAAACCTGAGGTTCCCCAGTACATTATTCATCATTTGTTGAAATACTGAGGGCGCATTTACCAATCCAAATGGAACCCGACGAAACGAATAGTGCCCGTCTTCCGTAATAAAAGCAACTTTATCTATCGAGTCGGGGTGCATTGGGATTTGGTAATATCCACTCTTTAAGTCCAGGCTAGTGAAACATTTATGACCCTGAAGTCTATCTACGAGGTCCTCGATGCGTGGCATCGGATATTTGTTCTGAACAGTGACTTTATTCAGCATCCTGTAATCAATACAGAGCCTTTTTTCCCCGTTTTTTTTATTAACTAATAGAGCGGGGCTCGCATATGGCGAGTTGCTTTCACAGATTATATTATTCTCTAAGAGCTCGTTTACCATTTCTCTAATAATCTTTCTATCAGCATGAGATGACCTAAAGGGTCTGCATTGAACAGGTTGCGGGTTAGTGACCTCAATAATCATTTCGTGATTAACAACTTTTCCTAACTCCTTAGTGTTCGATGCAACACAATCCTTATATGTCCTAAACAGAGCTGTTAATTCGCTTTGATGTGAATCCGCATCCAATTCAAACCCTACGATATTGTTACAAAATTCATTAAATGTTTTAGCGTAATCGAATTGGAGGCGATTTCCCACCCGCGAATACACCAAATCAGAGCGTTCAGTCACGTTTCTTCCAATCAACATACTACAGTCCGCTAAATCGTTAATTATAAAGAAATCAATGTTCTTCAAACACACGGAATCTAATGTCAAATCGAGTACTACCTTATGATGGACGTTCTTTGTATTTTCTTTTGTGAAACCTTGCAACAAGACGGGGAACGGCAATGCAACACTTTTAAGCAAATATTTGTCTATCAATGACTGAGATATTAAAGAACAACTACTCCCAGTATCTATAAACGCATCGCAAGAAAAATCATTAATGTAAACCTTTTTTATGAATTTATTTCGTGGATCGAGGGTAGAAACAAATTTGGTCTCGTGTGGTTTTTCTTGTTTTTCTGATTTCATTGAATTCTTTTTATGGTAGCACATGGATTCTAGATGCCCCCGTTTGCCACAAAATTCACATTTACGATTTAATTTCTCACAATTAATCTTTTTATGGTTACCGCCACATAAATGACACTCGATTGGTTTTCGTTGACTTTGATTAAAGTAATTGTTATTGGAAGGAACGGTGTGACTAGAACCACTCACAGTTGGTGTACTTGTGGACGTACTAGGCTGTGTGGAAGACAATAGTCCGGCTGGCTTGTTTTGTCCATCCCGTACATTGAAACTGAATTGTTTTACTGTTTTAGATTTGTAGGTACGTCCATGGAGGAAACTAGCCAAACTATCGCATGTTGTAAAGTTACTAGCTTCGATGTATGCCCCTATCCCAGAGTCTCCTATAGTACCGACAATTAGTGATATTATGTCCATTTCCGAGAAATTTAACGATAAGCGGTCGATTTTACTTTTTTGCTCGAAATAAAATTCGTACAATGACTGGTTGTCGGCCGGTTTCCTATCCACTACTTCTTTTAAAAGTCGGAACATGTCGCGACGTATTTGAAAGCTAGAAGCTAATCTTTGCCGCCAGTCTACCCAACGCCATGAAGGCCACTGCTTCTCTGTTCGCAATAATGAGTCATACCAGGTTTTCGCGGATCCTTTCAGTTTGTTAAGAGCCTGATACCTAATTACCTCATCTGACCATACAAAAGTTTCAGCATAAGACTGTATAATACTAAGCCAAGCACCTATGTCATCTCGTAAGGGGTCGAATTCGGGTATAATGTTATTCAGGACAGTAGAAACATTTCCTGTACTCACAGTTGAGGTATCAGCTCTGTGTGATACCTTTGTTGTTCTCTTTTCCTTTCTGCTACGTTTTGGTGGAGGTGACGGAGTTCTTGTCCGACTTTCGCTGCCACTCGAACTCGAGGTGGAAGATGAACGTGCATGTTTCCGCTTGGAGCGCTTCCGCTTGCCCATGGCGCGCGTTGTTTATCCCACTTCTGATGAAATCTACTTAACTAGAGAGATGGATTACTTAAATAGGAACAACATCAACTTTTATACGTTTATTAAAGGTAATCAAAGTAATGAGAACTTATCACAACATTAATTTAAGGCGACACCCCTCCTATGCTTCTCCCATGAAAGGTAGTAGATTAAGACGCCCGAGCCCTTTTTTTTTTTTTTTTTTTTTTTTTGGGTGACCCTTCATTGTTTGTGTTGCCACAGTAACAATTTCGCCTCTGACGGCACGCCCGAGCCCTCTTCTGTCGATCCTTTTATAGACTTCTGATTCCCCCCTTCCTCTGCTGCTAATACGTCACGAAGAAGTCTTCCAACCAGACGCTAGATGGCGTTGCTGCGCTTGGTTGCCGACAGAAGTGGACAATTTGGGATTGGTATGTGGACAAGTTGGAATGTGGCCGAAATGAGCATGTGAACGAAATGGGAATATGGACCGGAGTGAATCAGAGCGCCCGCATCGCTCTGTCTATTATTACCTATTTATATCAACCAATCTCCCCTAAACTACGAAACGGATTTTGACGCGGTTTTCACCATCATTTAAATTATTTTTTACGAAAGGTTATTACTTATTTATTTATTTATGGAAAACCAACAACAACTTAAAAGTAGTTACTGAGACGAGAAAAAAAAACTGGATTATGCACGTTTGTTACAGAAAACTTACATAAACCGAAGCGAAGCGAGGGCGAGTCGCTAGATATCAATATTCAGAAACGTCATGGTTATGCGATGTGTCAAGATTAACTTCTGGCTTAGTGCTGTAACTAATAAGTTTCGACTGTACCTACTGGTTTTCGCACAGTCTTTATCTGGTTATCCACCAAACGAACGAATCCAAACTAGATGGGTCTACGTTAAATAGAACGGAGATCCTGTTGCTACCTTTGACGCCCTCATCAGATCAGCTCTAAGATAGATACCTAATATTTCATCATCGTCGAGTTTACTATTTAACGTGTGTGTGCGTCATCAAATATTTACTAGTTGGTCCCCGGTATTTAAATAAAATAGTTAATCTTGACAAGAGCTAAATGAAAATGGCCGCGGATCATACTGAGCCTAGTAACAAACTGATGATGATGATGATGATGACGAAAACTCTCAACAGTTTAAAGACAGTGTTATTCCTCTTCATGTGAAGTATGGATCACTTTGAACAGTATAATAGAGTAAGTTCCTCACGGTTGAAGCTGCTCATGACTGAGAGCGCCTGCTCATAGCCGACGTGCAAGATCTCCATGAGCTTGCGCGCGCCTGCGCCGTACAGGCTAGCGTACACGATGCGCTTGGTGCGCTCGCGGTCCTCGCTCGAGATCTCATCGTCCGGCTTGTTTAACCTGGGTGCGAGCAGATATGAGAGCAGAGCTCCGAGGCATTTCAAGGAAGCTGACGTCAGGATTTAGTGCGGTGATTTAGTCAATATTACGTTAATGATACAGCCAACTGAAGCGATATAAGGCTAACTCTTGTACTGAGAGAGTTGGGGTACGATGCGATTGGCGGACGTATCCGTCTTCTACCCAATCCTCGATTCTTCGGAGCTCGCACGCGGACTATACTTATCTTATCTTATCTTACAGATGGGCCCTTTCGGATACACTAGGATCTTTTGTGCAATTAGCCTCTTACACATCAGCTAGGCAGCTGTTCGAATGCGCAAGTTTCCTCACGACGTTTTTCCTTCACCATTAGAGCATCGGGTTAAGTTAGAAAAACTCATCAATTCCCATTCGTACATGTTGACCGCGGGGGGGATACTTACTTCATGATCATGAATACAGGTAAATAGGAAATCTAGCTCGTTTTCCTATCCTTTTAAATGTTCTACAATCCAATTTACAATGGTAAAATATTTAACTACACTCATAAAGTGGCATAAACGGCATCAATTTGTTTGAAAGCTGTTCGTAAACTGACACAGAATATGAATTTACGTTAATAAACATGCTTAGTAACTTACTACTTAACGATTAAATAACAGTGCCCCTATCGCTTTTAACATGATAAAGGAAAATTTATTGCACATAATAGGGTGTATTATAAACCTGTATAATAATCCCCTGATTTCAGAGTGACTGCTGTGATTCTTAAAGGTCCTAAACTGGACAAAAAATGTCTCCTATTAAGCACGAAGCTCACCACTTGGCAGCCAGCACCCTGAACAGGTCGCGGCCGCTGCGCAGCGCGTCCAGCAGCGCTTCGTCGGCGGCGGCGTGCGCGAACACGCGGCACTCTATGTGCTTGAAGTCCGCTGCCAGGAGCTGGTGGCCTGGCCGGGACGTGTACACTGAGCGGAAGTTCAACTGGGGCTCTAGGGAGAAGAAATGGAAGTCGAGAAGTGGGCACGTAATTTTTTTTATTCCATGGAGTAGCCAAATTGTTTATAGACCAAAAAGCGTACCTATCAGACAACATGGCTGCAAGGCATTTTCCCCATAGGAAAATATACAATCAAACATAAAGCACACGTGACAAAACACGATCAAGGCAAAATACGACTAGGGAAAAAATCTTAGCAAAGAAAAATGCGTTTGAGGCACCCTACCAAATCACGAGCACTAAATAGACATTAAAATTCTCCAGACCACAATCACAAGACTGCAAATGCATTGCCAAACTTAAGGACTAAAGTGGATTGTCTCTATGCTAGTAAGAAAAGTAAAAAAAAAAAAAAGTTAGAAAAGTGATTATCTTACCTCCACATTGGAACTAGTGGTAGGTTAAAGCCTATAAAGGATAAGATGGTGGTAGCGAGCGATCCGGAACCTGCACAGGGTCCTACCACCGCTTCCTTCCTCGAGTTTGTTTGTATTTTTTGGCACAAGAGGCAAATAAGTAAAACATGTACCTAAGTATAAAGTATTTATAGCAGTTGAGAAGTCCGGAGAAGTTGAGGATTTTCTCCACCGATAAGGTTTGCTTGCAACTTGCAACAAACCATATTTTGACTGAAGTAAAATCGATGAAATCATCTTAACAATGATTCAGCCGAATATTCTTAGTGAAATTTAATTTAGATTTAAAACTAATTCTACTTAACAACTTTAAAAGACACGTAAAAAGTCTGAAAAATATCAAAACAGTTTTGGCCATTTTGTTTTACCCTGAATGTCAGCATCTTCAGGGAACATGGTGAGACTGAACGGCGCCTTCGGAATGGCCTGGAGATTTGGGTTACTCGACGCTATACGACCGGTTGCTGCTGCCGTCTGTACCCTGCGTAAAAAATCTACCACATCAAACCTGCCCTCCTCTATTGTTTAAAAAAAAGCAAAAGGGAGATCAAAGATTCCAATGTATTTTCAGACTCTCGAAATCACTGATTTACTGGTACAAGAATATTTGGACTTACCAAGTAGGCTTGACCAAACCGTCCTTAACGTGCTGGGCTATTCCAGTGAGGAAGGTCGCGTGAGCTTTATGAAGATGCCGGTATTCCAGGATCAGTTTTGGTAAGGGATGTACAGACACCAAGCCACGTAACTGTTGATATATTTATCTTATCATGTACCTACTTTGATATGCCTTTAATAACCTACACATTATCATTTGAATTACACACTTAAGTTACAGTTTACTGACCATCGTTTCAGAGGTAGACTTCGCTCCTTTCCCAACCGTTTCCTTTATCTTTAAATTACTCTTTGTATCAAGTTGTAGTTCATCATACAGTATCGTTCGAACCTGCAACGTAGAATTTATCTGAAAGGTTTTCCCAGCTGCTTTGTAGCACTCTTGTTCGACCGTCTTTAGTTTCCGTAGCAGAATGTCTTCCATTGATTTTAATTTATCCAAATCTACGTTGACACCATTGTATTCCATATCTAAAAAAAAATTTCCTTCATAGTAATATTTTGTAGTAACACTATTTAGTTTCATTAACATTGAATTAAGTGGTACCTATAATGATACCCTGTGGCACACCTTGACAGATTCTTAAAATACAGTTACCTGTAATGATGGGTAAGAGACGCATTTCAATGTCAATAAATACATTCCAAACTGAATTCTCGACTAACAAAGACCTGAGCCTTGCGTAACACTCCTTCAAGAGGGTTATATACCAGGCAGCCTTTTGCAGCGCGCATTCAGTTGCTATAGTGAAATCAGGAGTGAAACCAAGTAGCTTTTGTAGTTCAGTAAAATTTTCTGGAGGGTTGTCTGGATCTATAAGGTTTCCTCCTACCTGACATGACAAATAAATATTTCATAGTAAGTACTTACCTATTTATCTTATGATAATTGTATAAATATGTGGTAGCATTACCTTGGTGTCAGTAATATTGAAGGTACTTTGCCTAAGCTTTATGCTATATTTTGATGTAAGACATATTAGAATTTGTTTACCATTGTAACAAATCACATGGATCCTTTTTAAAAGCTCTTTCAATAAGTCACTGCAAAAAATAAAACTTAATATTATTCATACATATCTATTAGATAGTTATTTTGTTAGCAATTCCATATTTTATATTAATATTTACCTGCATTCAACATTTTCCTTTAAATAGAAGAATTTATCGTTAAACTCTATTAAAATTCCTTCGGGAACACAAGTGTCTTCCGTATGGTGATTATTGAGCTGGCAAAATCCATTGCTAAAAAAAGGAATATTTATTTATTTCGCCTATATTATTGTTCCTTTACATGATTGCCTTAAATGTATATTTTTTAAACTTACTTGTAAACCAATATCATAACTACTTCATTGTTCACCTTGGTACCCATTTTTTCCATCAGTTGTACATTCGTTTCATCTATTTTGCACACATCGAATGACATATTTTTCACAGGGATCTGCGATTTTATCGGCGCTACGAACTTCGGTTTACCTTTTTTTTCCTTAACGGTTTCTTTGCTTTTTAATTCATTAACCTGAATGATATTATTTTTTTCTACAACCGGAAGCTCTATTTTAGTCACATTTTTATCCTTATTGGGTAATCCAAATTTCATTTTACCATCTCTTTGAGCTAATCTTGATTGAATTACTTTCTTTGCCTTTTCATTTGTATTTTTCTCAATTTCGATGGAAGTAAATGTTGGTTTAGAAGTGGTCTTCGAGGTTTTATGTAATAGTTTTTGTTCCTTCTGAGCTAATGTTGTTTGGGCAGCTGACTTGACCTTTTCGTTAAGGTTTTTGTCAATTCCGATCGTTATAGCTTTCTGAATAAAAGTTTCATCTATTTCGATGTTATCTGTTGACGTAGTCTTTGATGTTGTTGGAGTTTTACCATCTATTTTATCATTCTGTAAGATTTCTTTGAGTACATTTTCTGACGTCTTAATTTTCAAATTATTAGTTTCAAAAGATTCTTCTTCGACTATATTACCTGGATTTACATCAGCCAGCCAATTTTTAACCGCCTTCTTATATTTTATTTTTCTACCGCTATTTTTTGTTACATTCCCAATAACATCTTGCTGACAATTTACTTTCTTGACTTTTTTAGAGATAGTGTTAGTAATCTTCGTTTGATTTTTGCGTTTATTTAATCTCTCCTCGGTTAGATCACCAGTTGTCGTTTTATTGTTTTCTATATTTTTTCTAGAGTTTAAATTAGCTTTAGGAAACGATATTTTAAAATTGTTAGCGTTATATTGTTCTTTTGGTTCCCCTAAAGGTTTTGCTGTCTTAATTTCTGGGAACAATTCTGTATCAAACATATCATTCCAATTAATATTTCTTTCCACATTCTTATTTTCTCTGGTTTTAAGTATGTCGTCCTTACTTTTAATTTCAGCACTGTCTTTGTTCAAGATTTTCAAGAACTTCTCAGGTGGTATATCGGCTTTATCAATACAGTGCTTACTTAAAAGAAGTTTCTCGTAAGGTTTATTGGTAAAATTAATGACTGGGGTGATCATATCGTTCGCTGTTAATATTTCATCTACATTTGTATCACCAGTTTCTGCTGTTGTTACATGTTCTACAGACGATGGTATGAAGGCATTGGGCAAATCATCATGAGCATCATCCTCATGCAAGAATCGCCCTATGGGTACTTCAGGTAAAAAATCTTTCTTAACCTTTAGATTGCGACTAGGTGGTATCGATGGTACAGGAAACGTATTAATATCATTGTGGGATCCGTCAGTGGGAGACGACGGCACCGGTGAAAATTGATGGAAACTACCGCGAGAGTCTCGTATGCTGAAAATAAAACACGACATAGGGTGACCCTTTTAAATATAGGATTGTTGTGCCTTAAGTTTTAAATCTTGTTTCTTCTATCTTTTTATATCAAGTTAATTATATATGAAGATATTAAGTACGTTACGTTTGGTAACACTTTCTTTGCCAAGGTCTCTGATTTTCATACAAAATGAACCCGCCTAGCGGGTCGGCGGCAAAAACGCCACTTGAAGCAAAAAATCAAGTATTTTTTTAAGTAGGTACTATTAGCCCAGTAGAAGCCTGACCCACCATGTAACGGTGTCACAGTGACATTATTTATTTATTTATTTTATTCTACTATAAAACAATTTGTTTGGCACTTGTCACTTCTTACGACTTGATCACTTGCTAGATACACTCGGCGTCAAAAATATCGCACCTTCGGGAAAAATATGTTCAACCGACATTATACCCTATTTAATCAAGGGTAAAGGTATGACTGTTAGGTATTATTTGAAAGGTAATAAAATATACTTTTTAAAAAAGCTAAAAAAAATGTAATTATTGTAACCAGATTTAAAAAAAAATAAGTTTAATGCGAGGACAAGAAAAATGTTTATTAATTTGTAAATTAACATCAATGAAATGGTTAACAAACAAACAAAAAAGACACTTAAAAGTAACCTCAAACCTAGTTTTACCCCCCCTTGCCCTAACTACTGCTTCCATGCGGTCTTTCATTGACCGAACCAACTTCACTACGTCCGACTGAGGAATGAGGTTCCATTCTTCAATCACGGCGTCCTGGAGGTCTTGGAGAGTGGTAGGGATGGCATCACGTGACCGAACACGTCGCTTCAGCTCGTCCCAAAGGTGTTCGATTGGGTTCAAGTCGGGACTTCTCGCTGGCCACTGCATAACAGGGATCCCAACCTCTCCCAGGTAATCACGAACGAGCAATGCAGTGTGGTTGCGGGCGTTGTCGTGCATTAAAGTGAATCCAGTGCCGACAAAACCCGCATATGGGACCACATGCTCTTCCAGGATCTCCGTGACGTCCCGGTGAGCAGTCAGAGACCCCTGCCCGCGAGTGCCCCCCGTCCGGGAGACGCACAGAAGGTCGGTCTTGCCATCTGTGGACATACCGCCCCAGAACATGCACGAACCACCTCCGTAGGCCACCGTTTCTTCAATGCAGGCTTGAGCAAATCGTTCTCCCGACCTTCTGTAGACTCTTCTACGCCTGTCGTTGCAATAGAGGCAGACCCTCGTCTCATCGGAGAAGAGAACCTGCCTCCACTGGTCGAATGTCCAATCGACGTGAGCACGAGCAAACTGCAGGCAGTCTCTGCGATGCTGTGCGGTCAGTTGGGGACCTGTAGCAGCCCTGCGGGTCACAATCTTCTTCTCCCGCAACCTTCTCCTAATGGTGGAGGTGCTAACAGAGGTCGTCCGAGCTTCTCGGAGACGCTGTTGCACCTCAACAGCATTGGAGAAGCGATTGCGTAGAGACGACGACACAATAAAGCGGTCGTCTCTTTCAGATGTGCAGCGTCAGCGGCCAGCTCCATGCCTCCTAATGAAGCCTCCAGTCTCCTGGAACCGCAGGTATACTCGGCGGACAGCAAACCGGCTTAAATTCAGTTGCCGAGCGATATCACATTGCTTGGAGCAGTGCGACCACCTGGGTTGATTCAGCAGCAGTGGTTTCCATTTTTGAGGGTAGTTTTTTTGCTTCAGCTTCTTAGATGTGTTCTCTTTAACGTCTGGATAGCGAATGATTGACATTTGACCTTTACCAGACTTTTTATACACCTGGAACACGGCACAACTCGCGACCATTCAAACGCGTAATTTGGCACTTTTTTTTCGAAACTCTCAGTTTGCGAAAACACTTTTTTTTTTCTTTAAATTAAATATTGTTAATTTAAAACACATTAAACGTGCTTTCGATTGATACTAATATTTACGAGGTGGGATAATTTTACTAAGGGCTAGATTTGATTGAATCTGATTTTCAACGAGGTGCGATATTTTTGACGCCGAGTGTAGTACAGGCTTATATTTTTCACGAAAGTGGTCCTATTAAGTTTACATATCGAATAAAAAGGTAGGTACATAAAACAGACAGCAATCAAAATTTGAAAATGAACAATAAACGGATAGATCACCAAGATTACTGTCCAAAAAAATATGTACACAGCATGGTCAGTTACAGTTGCATAGATTTAAAATAAGTAGAAATAAGGAATAATATTCCGATTGGGTAATCGTCAAACATTAAGAACCTCCTCTTTTTTGGAAGGCAGTTGAAGAAGTATTTTATTTTGTTTAATATTTGTATTAATTTCGTTGGTATACTATACAATGAAAAGGAGTAAATGATATTTAAAAATGAAGGAGTTTTACAGCTCTATACAGGGTGTATACGGAGGGGTGGATCAAACGAAGGTCAAAGGTAGGGGACCTCAAGGGGCATCTGAATCACCCCCATGTATGTTCAGCAATTGTTATTAGTTTCGGAGATATTGATCATTTTAATCGGATTTTTTGTCACTTTTCCTTATGTCCGTGATACGAAAAACCCCTAAATTCATGTATTTATACCTTTTTTTTTCAGTGTTTTCTTGCATGATTAGAATCACTGTGAAATAAGGAAGTTTCTAAAGCTACATAACATATTTTTTTTCATTACAACTTTTTGAGTAAACACACAAAGTTTGTTTTTCCATACTTGGTGAAAATCAAACGCGGGGTTTCCTTAGTATGGAGAAAGTAACTCTGTGCGATTACTCAAAAAGTTGTAATGAACAAAAAATGGCATTTAGCTTTAAAAACTTCCTTATTTCACAGTGATTCTAATCATGTAAGAAAACACTGGAAAAAAAAAGTATAAATCATGAATTTAGGGGTTTTTCGTATCACGGACATAAGGAAAAGTGACAAAAAATCCGATTAAAATGATCAATATCTCCGAAACTACTAACAATTGCTGAACATACATGGGGGTGATTCAGATGCCCCTTGAGGTCCCCTACCTTTGACCTTCGTTTGATCCACCCCTCCGTATACACCCTGTATAGTTCACGCGGGAAACAAAACAAAACAACAATATTGTTCTTAGTTCTGAATTCAAATTCTGATAAATCTAATAATAGGGTATTTGACAAGAGTGAAATTAAATTGGTTTTTCTTCAACAACAGACAAACATTACCTATAAAATACTAGGAAAACATTAATCTTTTATTTATGTTTGCTACTTTAAGATTTTTAAATTCGTAAAATCCAACAATAAGGACGCTGTTCGATTGTGACGTCACAAGATAGTAATCCCTATAAATTCCATAGTAACGGAGCGTTTTTGATGTTTCATAAAAAGAAGCTGATTTGACTTTTGTCAAATACCGTATTGATGGACATGGAAATTAGCATTCGTTTGTATTCGGAAATGCGATGATTGCCGATGTGCAATATTTACCGCCGGGCACTGTACACGGTTAGGGTGCGGCTCCACTGAGGCGTAGATGAGCGGAGCTGTGCCAATATTAACCAATAGAAGGCGCATGCGGTCACGACGAGCGCGCCTTGCGCACGTTATTTTAGATTCTATTGGTTAATATTGGCACAGCTCCGCTCCGCTCATCTCCGCCTCAGTGGAGCCGCAACCTTATGCCATATGTAACATTTGATAGAAAGCTTTTCATATATTTTCATATAGTCATCGGTATAACGATATTTTAATACAATAATACCTGATTGGTAACTTAATCAACTTATAAAAAATCTACTCACGCTGAGTTCCTTCTGTTATGATCAAAGCCTAACTGATCACGCCGTCGGCTCGAATTATCATCAAATCCTGGTACCAAAGCATTTATTATAAGTATAAAAATAATATTTCATATAGTAAGCTGAAAAAATCTTTAAGAAATAAGCGAATAAGTTTAAAAACTACCTGTTCGCCAATGCTTGATCAAAGTGTCTAACACATTTTGGCCAAACGGTGATAAATGTTGTTTGTAACTGTTGGGATTGAATTGAAGAAAATTATGTCTATTCATTCTCGATTCGGTTTTTACCAATTAAGATTTTCAATCTCATCACTTCATCGGTCCGAAAACTCCGAACCGAAACGAAACAAGTTTTCACAGTATTTCTAAATTCCCGCCTAAAAGACTATTTTTTTTTCGTAGTTGTCGTAAAGCAGGAATAAGATTTTTCAAGTTTTTAACGGTTAGTGAAACAGTTTCATCATGGGGTCCAAATCATAGTATGTAGTTTATAATTGATCTGTCCCTCTCCACAATATAATTTTTAATATGAGACAGCGTAACAATAAATAGTTGTACAATGCGGACTGCTACCAGTGACTTTGTCATCCATGACATCCATCCATCCGTCAATGTCAAAACAAAGCGATCCGATCCGTATGTAGGCAAATAGAGTAACGAGGAAAAAACTAAATGATTAACAGTTTTCCGCAACAAAAATACAATAAATATGTGATAATTAGAATCGGCAGTGCCCATTTATCATTAAAATGGCGTTGAATATAGACAGCTGCGATAGCTTGCCTCCAGACGAGGAGCCAAAGTTGAAGTACGATCGAATGGGCAATGATGTGCAAAATATACTGTTAAAGGACGCAGTGAGTTGTATTTACGTGCACACTAAGTTTATATGTCTGGGAACGCAATGGGGCGTGATCCATTTGCTGGACCATGAAGGGAATACGGTTCCGTTGTCACAGGACGGCAAAGACAAGGAGTTGAAGGCCCATACCGTGGCCGTTAACAGGATATCCGTGGACGCGAACGGAGACTACATCGCCAGCTGCTCGGACGACGGCAAGGTGGTAGTCTATGGGCTGTACTCTGATGACAATGCGCACAATTTTAACCTGGGTAGAGTGGTGAAGTCCGTAGCTCTGGATCCTAATTATTACAAATCTGGGTCTGGGAGGAGATTTCTCACAGGTATGATATACTAGATTATTTACATGAAAATAACAATAGGTACATGTTTATTTACATACACACATATTATGGCACTTTGCCAGCAATTTTACACACTAAACTAACACTGTTTCCTCTCAATTGTTACTATGTTTATGGCTCAGGCTCATTCTGTATGTTTCCTAAAATGTCTGCTTTTCCTAAGAATATCTCTTTCCTATAATGTCTGCTATTTGTTTCCTATAATGGCACTTTCTTAAAATGCTCGCTTCCTATTATGTTCACTTCCAAAAATGGCCTGCTTCTTATAAAGTTCACAATTTGTGTTCTACAAATCTGTTTCCTACAATGTCCGCTTCTCGTAATGCCCTGCTTTTAGTCAGTTAAAAATAGTAAGAATTATTGAAGTGTAGTAGATAGGATGTGAAAATTGTTGCAAATTCATCCCTAACTACTGGGTAGTAAAAAAAAATCTTAAAAACTGTCCTTTAAAATCATATTAAAAATGCCAAAATAACATTGGTCCTAATCACATAATAACTGCAATAGATAAAGGGACCTAGATGACACCACTACCTATGCTATTTGCGTGGCAGAATATTCATCAGCTCACATCTTACACGCCATCAACTTGAATAGAAGAATAGATTAAAAAAGTCAAATTCTATATATCATAGCCAGAGATCGGAATAGGTAGAGCTAATTTGCCTAAATTTGAGGCATATTCATTCATGCGTGAGTGAAATCGGAATACATTATTGAATGAAGGTGCATCAAGTTTAGGCAAATTAGCTCTACCTATTCCGACCTTTGATCATAGCATAGGTAGATTTTAGATATTTGTGTTCCATGTTATAAAATGGTTGTTTTATATTTCTAGCTGTTTTTTTACGACATTTGTTCCTTTCTAATCCTCCAAAATTAACCTTAGCTATTAGTAATCACTATGCGCAACAAATCAATATACCTAATTAAATTAGGAATTATTTTCCTATAAGAACTCCTTCCTAAATTTTATATGAAAAGTACAGTCATCCTGAATTTTTTTTTATTATTTACTTTACTTCATAAAGGTATGATTTTTACTTTTTTCTGCAATGATGAATATGCAGTTCCATTATTTTAAATGGGAGAGTATGGTGAAGCCTTTGTTTAACATTTTCAGCATCAGAAAACTGCTAGTCAGGTTAACAGTTTGTAGGCACTTTTCACTTCAGCCAGTGAACGTGTTGGCACAGTTTTTTAAAGTGTCTTGAATGAAGGATGAATAATCTTGTGAGCTTTTTTATGTTTTTAGGGTTCCATACCAAAATAGTAAAAAATTAACCCTTATGGTGAGACTTCACTGTCTGTCTGTATGTTACAGCAGTTTTTCTCAGAAACTATAGAAATTATCAACTTGAAATTTAGCATATATAACTAGCTTGCCCGTTTCTGTTATAATTAAAAACAATATGAAATTACTTGGCTTGAAAAATGAAAGTGATTTGATAATAGCAAAGTGGGTGTCACATGAAAGGGCTCAGTCTGCAAATTTCAAAACTATTTATTTTTATTTTCCGTTTGATTCATAGCCAAAATGTACAAAAAATAACCATTTCTCCAATTTCATCTCCAACATTATGGACCTAAAAATCTGATAATTATTTGTATTGTATGTATTATGTTTTTTTGCGTTTTCCAACCATATTATCTTAAATCCGGAACCCCTAAGTGCGCGAGTACGACTCGCACTTGACCGGTTTTTAATAGTTTTCTGTAAAACCATTAAGATCATTAAATTGTAGATTGTGACCTATAAGGAAATAACTTTGATTATCTCAAAGAAAAGTTTAGTGGAAAATATTCTAATTATGTGCTTTGTTTTATTTAGGTTCAAATGGGTTTTGTCCTTGTATTGATAAATAACTAATTTTGTAGAGGCCACTGATCATTTATATTTTAAAACTTTAGTTGCGATAAACACAACTTACTTATTAATTATGATCTTTATCATTAATATTTAATGAAGTACAATTTTAATTGATTAGCTTGATAAACATTTTTTTAAATTATTAATACATTTAATACGTAGAATATAATATTGAAGTTTACAAGGTTATTTTTTTTTTGTAAAGTGGGCCCTTTAATAGTTCAAGGGTTTTTCCCTTAAGCAATGTTTTACCCAAACTATGTTGTCATGCATAGTTCGATGGTTTTTCGGTGATGTGGTATATTGTTAGTACTTTAGAAAAAAACTCTTACCTGATATTTCAAGATGTATGAGTTTGAACTTCATTCTCTTCACGTTTAAGTTTAAAATCGTTCGTCACGCAATATGAGATACAAGATTTTTTCAAAGCAATGATATAATATGCTTATTATTTTCGACTTGCCTGCCAAGGGTATTGACTTCAGTATTTCCAAATTTAAAAGAATACCTTAAACCCGCTTGCACGGGAATGTTAACTCTACGTTAACCCTTAGTTCACAGGTTAATCCGTTAAGATTGACAGATCTCATATGAATATAAGATTTGTGAATAATTTAACCTAGAGTTAAAAAACCCTAAGGGTTAACCTAGAGTTAAATTTTCGTGCAAGCGGGCCCTAGTAAGCATTACTTTATTGCGATTGCTTATTTTGACGATAAATAGATAAGTTTGTTTGTATCTATCATTCAATTAAATAGTAGGATTCATAAAATTTAGTATTCAACATATCGGTTCAATTTGATTCGATGTGATTAGAAATATCGAAAAATATCCTATTTCTACTTAAGAATAATAATAAAATATTGCAATTTAAGGTAAGGTTGCGTACATATTCACGTTACGGCCATGCACAAAACTTAGCTTAACAATAACATTTTAAAGTGAGCATTGTTTTATTTTGCCGATTCCAGGAGACAACAAGTTGACCCTGTACGAGAAGACGTTCCTCTCGCGCCTGCGCAGTACGGTGCTGTGCGAGTGCGGCGGCTACGTCCAGGCGATGGCCTGGAACGAGCGCTTCGTGGCCTGGGCCTCCGAGGTCGGCGTCCGCGTCTACGACCTCCAGGCCAAGTGCTCGCTGGGCCTCATCCAGTGGGAGAAGACCAACGTCTCCACCATAGAAGACTACCGGTGCAACCTCCTCTGGTCCGACAAAACCCTCATGATCGGATGGGTCGACACCATCCGGATATGCGTCATACGAAAACGAAGCCACATAGAACTCCAAACGAGAGACGACACGGAGTACCTCGTGGACCCTGTATATACCTTCCAGACTGATTACTACATTAGCGGCTTAGGGCCTTTAGAGAACCAACTAGTGCTTCTAGGAGTACCTAAAGAATGCGACGCGGAAACGGGGAAAGCGCAAAGACCTGTATTGTCTGTTGCTGACTACATAGATTGCGACTTTAGCGAGGTCTCCACAGACTGTCTAAACATAAGAGGCTATGAAGAATATTCTTGTAACGACTACTATTTAGATATGCTCATAGAAGAAAATAGGTTTTTTATAGTATCACCTAAGGATATAGTAATCGCCAGCCCCTACGATATCGACGACCGAGTTAATTGGCTGACTGAACATGGACGATACGAGAAGGCTATAAGTGTTCTTGAAGAGGTTGGAGGTAAAACTTCGAAAAACTCTGTCATGGCAGTTGGGGTAAAGTACTTAGACAATTTAATGTCCAAGCATCTCTATGGAGAAGCGGCCATCCTTTGCGCCAGATTTTGCAAAAGCGACAAGGCTATGTGGGAAAGTCAAATTCTTAAGTTTGCTGGAGTCAATCAGTTAAGATCGATTAGTGCTTATGTCCCTAAAAACCCTGAAAAGGCATTAAGCTCGCATCTTTACGAACTGATCATTTATGAATACCTAAAGGTTGATCCTCAGGGCTTTCTGAAAATTGTCCAGGAATGGAACCCTGCTCTATACAAAACCGGAATGATTATCAGAGAAGTTTTAGACCATCTGATAGCAACGAATGTTGACAAGCCGGTCTACTTAGAAGCCTTAGCCTTGTTGTATTGTCACCAGAAAGAATACGACAAAGCTTTGAATACGTACTTAAATCTAAAACACAAGGAAGTTTTTACATTAATCACAAAACACAATATGTATAGTGTAATACACGATAAAATATTAGACCTAATGACCCTTGACTGTGATAAAACTATTTCTATTCTTGTAGGCTCGCGCGATAAGATTCCCGTAGACGTTGTCAAAAAACAGCTGGAGAAAAACGATGCTTATCTGTTCAAATACCTTGACGCGTACAGCAAAGTCGAACCGAACGGAAGATACCACGGGGAACTGGTGAAGCTGTATGCCAAGTACGCTCAGGAAAAGCTTTTACCGTTCTTAAAGAGTAGCGACAACTATCCTATTGAGAAAGCACTAGATGTGTGCCAGAGCAATAGGTTCTATCCCGAGATGGTGTTCCTCCTGGGCCGCGTCGGAAACACGCGGGACGCGTTACAGATCATAATCGAACAACTCAATGATATCAACCAAGCCATCAACTTCTGCCAGGAGCACAATGACAATGAGCTCTGGACAGACTTGATTCAGAAAACGGTTAATAAACCAGAGTACGTCTCGCTCCTGCTGAAGAGGATAGGCAACTACGTGGACCCGCGCATGTTGATCGAGAACATTCAGCACGGATGCGAGATTAAGGACCTGAAAGACTCTTTGGCCAAGATGATGTGCGATTACCACTTGCAGCTGTCAGTGCAGGAGGCCTGTAAGCCTATAACGCTCCGGAACTATTTCGAGTTGCATGAAAAACTAATTTTGGCTCAGCAGCGAGGTATATCAGTGACAGATGACTTCTTGTGCAGTGTTTGCCAAGGGCGTATTATTATCAGGGACTTGTCGAAGGCGTCAGATCTAATAGTTTACAATTGCCGTCATTCGTTTCACATAGAATGCCTGCCGGACGGAATAGCGAGCACGAACTGCGCAGTTTGCAGCGCGAGTGACGTCACCAACAGAGTGTTCGGTGACCCGAGCGGCTCCAATTGAAAACGCGCATTCTTAGCTTACATTACATGTTAAATAATCGATGCTGCAATTATATCAATTGGCGTCCGCCTCATTCTGCTGCAGAAATGGATACAAAACGATCGTTGCTTTTAGTTATAATAAGAGGATACAATGATGAGGGTGGTTGAACAGCTTTTACTTTTCGAATTTTAGAGTTTTGATAACATTTTGTATTTGCCAGTAATCCTGGATGGGCAATAGCTTCGATCTATCCATTATGAGGATAATAAAGACTTGTTTAAACCTGCGTAATTTTTAGGGTTCAGAAGCCAAACTAGGAACCCTTATAGTTTCGCCATGTCTGTCTGTCTATATGTTACACAATTTATTTTCTCAGAAACTATCAAAGTTACAAAATTGAAATTTTGGTGAAATAAGTAAGAAAAATTTAGGGTACCACCCGCACAAGTAGAGCAAGGATAAAAATTTTTTTTGTTCCTTAACGACTATGTGTAATATATTGTTGGATAACTATTAAAAAAACCATTATGTTTATATCACTATCATATTTTTAGTTTTGGGGAACCGTTACAATATATCGAACTCTAAAAGTGCCATTTTCGCTAGAGTAACGTGTCCCCACCACATACAGCTAAAACTACAAATACTAAAAATCTGGAAAAAAACTTAAATCTCCAAAAAGCATATTTAACGAATTTAACAGGAAAGCTATCACGACTTAAGGCGGATTCGAAAAACGAGAATAAGGTGTTATACCTAGATTAAACGCCGAATTTGTATAAACTAATCCAGGAGTAAGTCTTATACCAGTAGACTTAATTAGTTCTTGGGATACAGGCAACTTATTATACCTACTAAAAATCACCCAAGACAGCATCAAATAACTTTAAATAGGAAATTCGTTCATACCTACTTGTTGTTATTCGAGATCGTTTTTTTTGTTTGTACAGTCGACGCCATAAATATAGTACCTCGTCACATCATATAGTACCTATAATACACTTTAGTACCTCGTCACTTTACCCGATATGACAATTTCAAATAGCAGTTTAAACATGACGCTAAATAGACAAGGTACTAGGGAATACAATTTAACCGGTTAATAACCGTTTTTGTATGAAAATAACCGATTAAAACCGGTTATAACCGGTTATTTGCATTCCCCACAAGGTACTAAAGTGTAAACATATTTATGGCGTCGACTGTACCTAACGGTGCCGGAACTCTACACCGCGCATGCTCCGAAATGCTCGTGCCCGGATTTTGTTGTCTATGCTGAATGGGCATTGGGGAATGGAAATAACCGGTTTTAATCGGTTATTATCATAGAAAAACTGTTAATAAGTTTAATAACTGGTCAAATTGCATTCCCTACTGGGCATCTGATAGTTAGCTAACTTTGTTGACGGTGACTAAAACGGAAGAATATTCACCTTTATTTATAACCTGCCCAGATACATAGTGTAATATCATCCCTGTTGTTAGGCTGGCTTATTGTCTAACGCACTCGCAATCGCAATTGACTTCAAAGCGGAACAATTGATTTCATAATCATTTTGTATGCAGATAAGTAAGCGTTCGATTTTCAAAATAAAAACAATGGTGATTGCGATTGCGTTAGGCAATTGCCCCTCAGGTTGATACGATCAGTTGTATTTTCTTAATGCACAATATTTTCTGTTCATCTTGCTTTTTAGTCCTGTAGTAAAAAGACATGGCTATTGAAACTAAAATATAAAATAAATATTCCGCAGGTGAGTACAGTCAACGTCAAATATATGTTTACATTTTACCTTATTCCATTGAAATAAGGTCCAAAAATGTAAACATATTTTTGACGTCGACTGTACAATTGATCCTAGGCATTAGAAGATTGATATGTCATCCATTAAATGTATTATAACATGAGCTCAAGTTTAGATATACAGTTCATATTTAGAAATATAGTACTTACCTAATATTTTTCCATGTAAATCAATTAAGATTATTTTTTACCTAGATCCAATATTGAACAATATGTAACTAGTATGTAATAATAATAATCATATAAACTAATACTGTGTTGGTGCTTTTGTAATAAAGTGGCTTGTATTATTTTCCATTTGCCAATTATTAAATATATTCATAACATAATTAATTTTTTATTTTATTAATCTACGAGGAATAGTAATAATAATAAACCCACTCAATGTTTTTTCAAACAAGTTATTTTGTTTAATATCTTTCTAAATTTAGTAAGTACCTACCTTTAGTCTTTACAAATACAATTTTAAAATCTTGCGTCTTTATTTTTAAGTATAAATAATACAAATGAAAATATTTTATTCTTATTCCTCTAGTATCAAATTTCCAGGGGTCAAAAATATCCTGTCCTTCCGGTGTTCAAGCTTTCTTTCTTCCAGTCGAGTTCATGAATATGTGTACACTTTAGTACCTTGTCTATTTAATGCCATGTTTAAACTGCCATACATGAATTACCACAGCGTTTAAAGTCACAAGGTACTAAAGTGTACACATATTTATGCACTCGAGTGTACCGAATTTCATTAACACGGAAAAGACATACGCGGATAAAGTCGCGGGCTTAGACTAGTTAAAAATAAAAGTGTTAAGGTTTTGCATGGGCCATTTTTAAGGTGCGCCCTCACTGCTACTTAGCGGTGCGTATATTACGGTGCGTCAAAAAGGGCGCCATGTTATTACTATGACCCCGTCTTTTGTTTACGTAACGACACCGTAATATACGCACTGTTAAGCAGCGGTGGGGTCGCAGCTTTAACGAATATTTATAGCCGGCCACGAAAGCTGTCTTACAGTAACTTTATGTAATACAATAAGACATCCGTACTGTAAAGGAGCAATTATAGCTGAAATAATTGCAAGCGCACCTTCAGGCTTCTCCAATATGAAAAAATGTGTTTTTAAAATAATTATGCTATGTTTAGCATTTAGCGCTGCTGACTGTACCCGGATGACACCTTTAGTCATACCCTTATAATCTGTGGATGTCACTTCGGTGAATGTTTGACGCAATGTTCATGTTCTAAATTACATTTCTAACATTTAGTTTGCTTAATTTATATTTAAGTATACGTCGAATTATACTTTATATTATGCGTATATTTATTCAATTTAATTGAAAATTTACAAGTTAAATCATAATAATATTTCACCTAATTTAATCTTTTTTTTTACAACACCAAAAATATAACCTTGATGCTACTGTGGCTGTATGACAAACGATCAAAGCCTTTTCCTGCGCTTAAGAAAGAGGGATGAAATTAAAAACATGAGGTATTCTCACGTTCACGTTAGTTTAGTTTTGTTCAATGCACAGATTATAAGGGTATGTCTAAAGATGGTTCAAGTTGGTTATAAAATAAAATAAAATAAGTGCGTGTGGTGACTGTGTTGTGTAAAAATGACAGACATGCCTCCTTATCTGGCTTTAAAAGATGAGAAGGGCAGTGGCCAAGGTGATAGCGAAAGTAGTTCCGAGCTTGATGACTGGGATTTGCCTCTCAGCTACGATAAACCTAGACATTTGGAGCCTATAAAGGGGGCTGAACGTGTGGAGCACTCGTGGAGAGTGAAGGAGAAGGTTAGGTTCTATTTATTATTGCGTAAACTCGGATTATACAGAACTGCGTATCTACCGTCGCACATGACAACAAACACACATGGGTCGCGCGGAGGCTTTGGAATTTAGCACAAACTGCACCATTAATAACTTTTGCATAAGTTTGTTTCATCAGTTCATTTATACAGGTTACAGTCAACGTTATTATGTTAACATTTTTAGAATTAAATTTTTTTGTTTACCAGTTATAGTATATTTTTGTGACTAAACTTTTTATTATTATTGTTATCCATGTCGGTACCTGATTATAAATATGGGCCTTGTTGCCAGAAATACAAGTTTTCTACTTCATTGTAGCAATGCCAAGGCTCTAAGATGCAAGTTGTTGTAATCAGAAGCACTTCTCAGATTTTCAACACTTTCAATACCAACAAATCATTTTTGTGTTAAATTTGTATGGAAATAAGGAAGCCTGGTTATTAAACCTTTATAAACAGAAAAAAGCTCCAGTGTATGTCTTATAGTCTCACAACAAACACCTTCAACCCCTGTCCTTCAAGCCCATATGCAGCGCTGTTGTAAAAACTAGTCATTGGCAGTAATGGGTGCAACCAATAGCGACCAATTGCCATAAATCAAAATTTTTAATTAATATTTCTTATATCATCTAACTATCCTATCCTATACTTTATCGCCTTCCTTATATTACAGATAATCCCTTTAAAAGAACTAAAAGACTACTCCCAATTCTTCCATGTGTTTTGTTATTGGCAAAGGTGCGGTACTCCTAGGACTGGAACTCTTTAGTTGTGCCTCAATTTACCTACAATTCTGTGCTGTCAGAGATATTTGGAGTTATGGGAGCGAGTTTGTATTTGATCCATCCGTATTTAATACATAATTCTCTGCTTTAAGTTGAATAAATACATGATTTGTAAGTGTTTTCAAGATTTTACATTTATGTCTTGAAGAGGCATTATCTAAACTGCTTACATGCATTCTAAAATATTTATGTAACTGGGTTAAATGTATGTAATTGGTTTTACATAAATGTAAAGAGTACTGAAATGTCATATCAACATTTTTTTATTAAGATGCTCCATCTAAGTTGTTAATTCTGTTCCTCTGTCTACCCCACTCTGAGAATGAAGGTGTGACTTTATGTTTGTACGTTTCAACATTTACACATCTACTTAGATTTTATGAGATTATACAATATTGTACGGTGATCTTGCAATACCGCATAAGTAAAAAAATACTGACTACGTGCTAAGGAGTACTTTGCAACTTATTTAATTTGTTTTATAAAAAGTGCTGCCAATAATGGTTAATCCTTGCATATGTGTAAAAAGTTTAAAGAAGTTTTTTTAGTTGAAGTTTTTCTGTTAGGTTTTCAGGTTTACGGCACATACAATTAAGGCCAACCACTGAGGCTAATTATGTCTACTTGTATACCTATATCAATCAATCAATCAGTCAATCAACTCTTGTGTGTAGTCTCATCTAATTAAAAAAAAACTAGCTTTTACCCGCATTTATGATTTACTAGCACTTGCCTGAGACTTCGTCTATGTAGAAGTTGTTTAAGATTATGTACCTATTGTCAAGTTTTTACAGGATAAAAAGTATTTTGTTTTATTCAAGGACATGAGCTATATGCCTAAACAGGGATCCCTTTGGAACCAATTTTTTTAGCATAATAATTTATCTTTTCGCATAACATCCTTTTATGCTGACATCATTTAATTTACACAGAATTTAATAAACATGTATTGTGTAGATTAGATTAGGTTACGATAGGTTAGTTTTGTATTATAATTAAAATAAACCATTTCTATTGTAAAAACTGTTTTCAGGCAAACAATTTTATGCGTAAAGATACATTATGGGTAAGAAAATTATGCGATCCAACAGTGATCCGCCCAAACCTACCTTAATTTGTTCAGAGGTTTATAAGTAATTGAAAAATAAATATTGAAACATTAAATATCTTTACAATTTACATTTGTACTATTAGTAGGTAACTTTGATTGCTTGTAAGTAATCAAACAATTGTCGTAACAACTTTTCCAAATAAGAGATAATGCAGAAAGTTCAATAGCTGCTAAGTATTCCTGATGAAATAATTGCAAATTGGATGGGATTGTGGGACAATTGCTTTATATCCATCACTTGTATGATAAAGTCTCATCCACATGCTAGGGTTAACTATAGATGTTTGCTTCAGTACAAGACACACTGCGTAGCGCTGGTTCTGTGCCTGAATGTTGGTGTGGACCCGCCTGATGTTGTTAAGACCCAGCCCTGCGCCCGGCTTGAGTGCTGGATTGGTACGTATATCTCGGTTTATATTTTGTCGTTTACCTTGTTGTTTTGTGAACTAATTTCATAGAATATATCACGTTGTGGTGCAAAATATCAATTTCATTGACCGGCTTTTCTAGGTGCACCGGTAAATTATTTTATGATACATAGTCACAAGTCTAACCATTATTATTTTAGATGATCTAGTAATATAGCTTTGGTAGAAAACAGGGTAATAATCGTTGAAAGGTGTTTCGATAAAATAATAGGTATTTATTTAAGACTGCACCGAGCAAACGTCGAGCGTCCAGTGGCGCCCTCATGACTATTATTGTGTTTTCTAATCAACTAAAGAATTTCCATGCAAAAAGACGATACGTTTTTGTAGCACAAATAAAAACATTTATGGGATACGAAACAAACTTTAATAACAATTGCCCTTTGAGTAGTCAGCTTAACGGGAAAAGGTGGCCACTTTTTTCCGTTAAGTTGATAACTCGAAGATGAATTGTTATTAAACTATATGATATACCCTATAACTTGTGTTTTCACTTGTAGTACAAAAACCTACCGACCAATTTCAAGAAAATACTTAAATTTATTAGAAAACACAATAATAGCAACTGTACATTTAGCATACGCTCGGCGCAGTCTTAATTAATGTTAGATATGGTTCGTAAGCTCTTAACAAACGCTAAGTATTGATTCTTCAACTAACAGCTGCACTTATTTAGGGGCTGTAGTAAACTCCATAAACCCGTAAGGTTAGGCGGGGCTATTGCGTCTGAGGGGCTATTGTAGATTTTCATACTAAGACGTGTTCTACTTTTAAAATTAGTATGAAAAGTTACCCCCTCGAACGCAATAGCCCCGCCTAATAATATCCTAATAGCGCCTGTATAAGTGTATTGCGCGTTTTCAGCATACCCATGACCTTGTAACCGTTACGAGTGTAAGCAGACGCATGTTTAGCCTATATTGCTGGCCTCGATCTCAATGAGGTAGTATGAGGTCAATGTCACAGCCATTTCTAATATGTTCAATGCAAATTCACTCTTCAATCACATTAGGAATGTGACAATTTAAAAAGTTTGTTAAGACACGACTGGCGTCTGTTTTTGCGCGTAGTAGGATGACGGAACCAGTAATGGACAAGGACGAATGATGGACTCTAGATTCTTACACCCGTATTCACAAACGTCACTATGAGGACTCACAGTGCTCACGAACGCACAGGGTGGTTGAAATCGTGTCAGAATTAAAGGTCAGTCAAACAGGACCAATCACAAAGCTGTATTGAACGCAGTGCGTTTACTCAGTGAAGGATCCCTTAAGTATTGTTTGTGAATACGGGTGTTATTTTACAGAAGATAATGAATAGCCCTATTCATTTGTTTTGCAACAATCAATTTAGGAACGTACGAAATTTGAATTAAGAGTGTCCATTACTGGTGCTTGATAGTTAATAGTGTCCATCATTGATGTCGTCACCCTATGACGCACTCTTTTATAAGTGTACTGGCTGTTGCTCGCGACTCCGCCCGCTTAAAAACGTTATCGCTGTTCCAGTGTTCCACTGTTCAACTGACCAGTTAGTTTTACGGAGTAAAACGTATCGTATGTTAGCCTTATCCCACCAGGTTCAATCTATCTTTATACAAAATTTCATCAGCTGTTTAGCGGTGAAGGCACCGTACCTCCCGAACGGATCGACCAACTCTCATTCGGTTTGTTTAAATAAAAGCTGGTTTAATCAGCATGGGCCTTAGCTAAGTTTTATGGAAAACCGTTGGGCCCTTTAAGAGATATCAAGTTCTAAAAGTAGGGATCGCTTTTATATCAAGGTTTTATCTATAGTCTGTACTTTTAGGTATTGAAAAAAATGTAAACAATCCAAACCACGTGACATTATTAAACAGCCAATCAAAACTGTTTCATTGCACTTTGACGTATCAGTGTTCTGCTTCTATTGGCTGACGAACTATATCACGTGGTAGTTTTGTTAATATTTTTTCAAATACCTAAAAGTATAGACTATAATAAATAAGCGAATGTTGTGATGCGAAATACTTGGCGGGATCTACAGCTATCCAGCTCGCAATATATTTATTTATTGGTAGGAAATCCAACAGTTACAAATAATGACATGATGTAGCGACTAACATGCCTATATTCGTAATGATAAAGAGATATTGATGACGTTTCAAATGATAGTGGAAGGTCATAATTATTAATGATGATGGCTGATTTACAATGTTTTTAATCATGATTATTTTAAAACAACGATCAATGTAGCCACGACAACCCCTTATATGTCTCATAAACAGCAAAAATATTCCTATTCCTTCAGATCCGCTGTCCCAATCTCCGAGCAAGGCTATGGAGAACATCGGGCACGCGCTGCAGTCGCAGTACGAGCGCTGGCAACCGCGCGCGCGCTACAAGCAGTCCCTGGACCCCACCAGCGACGAGGTGAGACCTGTTAGCGTGCTGTCCCTCAGACTCGTTGCCTGTGCTTGAGCAAGACTCTGGAGAATATCAGGCACGCGCTGCAGTCGCAGTACGAGCGCTGGCAGCCGCGCGCGCGCTACAAGCAGTCCCTGGACCCCACCAGCGATGAGGTGAGACCTGTTAGCGTGCTGTCCCTCAGACTCGTTGCCTGTGCTTGAGCACGACTCTGGAGAACACCAGGCACGCGCTGCAGTCGCAGTACGAGCAGCCTATAAGGTATGGGCTGCAGTTGTAGGATTTGAAATTTGGAAGGAGTATTAAATTCGTATCCTGGGTGCACTAAGACAAGATTGTACGGAGGGGTGGCATGCCTATGTTATGTCAACCGATAGTTAGTAAGGATATAATTCAGGCTAATGACATAAGCGTGACGCGGCGGCGAATTAGCGTTAATTAAGGCGCGACGGGCGTCCTCGAGCGGCCGTTCACCCCGGGCCGCGGATAACGCATCGCTTTTCGTGCCCCTGATGGTTCCAGTATCTTTAAGGTCAGACGGGTCAGAACCAAATTCTTTGCGGTCTCACTTAACCTAGTCACAAGCAGATCTTTTCGATCTTATTGTGTTATGTCCATAAGGCCCACTTGCGTGGACCAGAGTTAGCGTCTTAACCCGAGGTTAGGCGGCAAGCCACGTACAAAAGTAGACGCTTAACTCTGGGTTAAGGGCTAACTCTGGTCCGCGCAAGTCCGCGTAAGAAATTTAACCTCAGGGTGAAAGATTACTTTTTTGGTTGACTGTACGAGCGGGGGACCCCTATACATATTTTTGTGTTTCTCTGGGGTATTGAGCTGATTCCCGAAAAAAACATACAATGCGTGCGTGACGGTATGTGTGTCTGTGTGTATGTATGTGACTAGTATAGTAACTAATTCTTGTAGGTACCCTTTGAACTTCGTACCCGTATGTATGATAAAATTGATAAATATGTAATAATTAATTGCCTACCGCTTAAACCCAAACAGACTATGATCTATGATCGATAACGGAGTTTATGACGGAATGTGTGAGCATCGCGAAAGTTTAATACCTACAGTCAAATTCTTTGTCATCTCGTCTTTCGGCAAACGAAAACTTTTTGCATTGTTGCTTGACAGGAATGGCGGCCTAGTTGAAAAAGCAATATTGTTTTACCGCGTTGAATAGCGGCCCAGAGGGGCTATTACTTAACGCACTCGCAATCGCAATTGTTTTCATTTTGATAATCGAAAGCTTGTCTGCATACAAAATGAAAACAATTGTGCTACTTTGAAGCCAATTGACGTTGCGAGTGCGTTAGGCAATAGCGACGCAGGTATTAAATATATCATGTGCTGGTGCCGTTGACAAATATGATAAGGGAAACTAAAGTCGAGTCCAGAATTAGGCGAACAACTTGACAGCCGAAAGAAAGACATATGAAAAAATAAATTGTGATAGGTTTATGTTAAAATAGAAATAGAAATAAAAATAGAAAATATTTATTCGACGATCACAGGAAAAAACAAATAAAACACAGATTAAATTTAACATTGACAAAAAGAATGGCAACACAGAAAAAAAAATTAAACAATAAGGAAAAGGAATTTAGAAATTTTAGCATAATGTTGCCATGGGTGATTCCTGTCGTCGAAATTGACACCACTCAGCACTATGTCACGGCCGGAACCGCGACGCTGATTTTCAGTGGCGCCAACGTGACACACGAACGAAGAGACAGCGGTTGCCCACATATACACTGATTTAAATAATAACTAATAAGAGAATACAATATATAGTAGAAAAATGGAATAGAGGAGTAAAATATAAATATTCATAATATTCATACAAATAATAAAAAAAGGAAGGCAACTGAGCACAGGAGACAAGGAAGTGGAGAGGGGTAAAAGCGCCAATCGGTGCCAACATAAGGCTTTAACAAACGGCGCGGGTCGGCAGCGGACACAAATATGTCGATACAACCTTGTGCCTTCTATAAATCTATAGTGACGCAGGTCCAATGCACTTGCCCGCCGTTACTGTCAAGTAAATGAAAGCTATTAAAACGTTGACAACACAAGAACAGCGGGCGTATTGTCTAACGCACTCGCAATCACGATCGTTTTTTGAAAAACGAAGGCTTGTCTGCATACAAAATGAAAACAATTGTTCCGCTTTGAACCCGACTGTGATTCCGAGTGCGTTAGGCAATAGCCCCTCAGGTCAAAGGTGATATGGTTTATACCGTTTAGAATCTCGGCCCTGTACGGCTGGCTCAAGCTGTATTTTCTCCATTGTCCCTCAATGCATCTCTATCGTTAGTCAGACTAGATAAGGTTCAATAGAACTTGCCAACAATGTAAACAAACCTTGTATTCAAATTGTCTTTAATTTCTATGCTACATCAATACTGCTCAATACTGCTAAATCCATGTGATATTTAATCCGGATCACTTCGTTTACCCGAATTTCATTTGCCATAATTGTGTCACTTGCCATAATGTTAATTTGCCATAAAGGCATTTTTTTCTGAAACTGTAAACCTTTCAGGTAATTTTTACATGCCATCGTATAGAGCCCAATAGGTTAGGTTAGGTTTGTTTTATAACAATTCTGAATAGTTCACGATTTCAGAAAAAACATGCCTTTATGGCGAATGAATATTATGGCAAGTGATAGAATTATGGCAAATGACTTTCGGGCAAACGTGGAAAGAATTGATTAAATAGGTTCTCTGTACCTATTTAATCAATTCTTTCCACATCATTATCCTAAACCATTAAAAGAATAAAATAGTGCTAGAATATGGATATCTCATTGAATGTTTTGTTTACATTGTTGGCAAGTTCTATTGAAACAAACCTTAGAAAGGGAGATCCTAGCGACGAACAAATCGCAGAAAACATGTGCTGGCCCTCCTGGTCTAATCAGCTAGACACCTATTACTGGCCTATTCTACTAATCGTCATCATCATCATCATGCCCTCGTACCAATCATCTATATCAGTCTGTCAGTCCTCAGTCTCTTCACTCTTCAGATCACAGTCCATCCATCTTTAAAAAGTTGGCTTCGCTACTTTGTGCATTGTGTTGCCAAACTGTTCCGTCGAATAATGGAATGGTTGAATGATTCTGTAACCGCTGTTGTGTTTCCCCAGGTGAAGAAGCTGTGCTGCTCGCTCCGGCGCAACGCGAAGGACGAGCGCGTGCTGTTCCACTACAACGGGCACGGCGTGCCCAAGCCCACCTCCCAGGGCGAGATATGGGTCTTCAATCGGGTAAGAGTTATTCAACCTTTAGATGGCCAAAGCCTGGAAATCATGTCATCGGAAATTCATGATCCTGTCGCCAAACGTTGGCAATGCCATCAAACTGGTAAAATCAGTACCTAAATGGTAAGATTTCGTTGTCTGTATATTACAGCAGCTCTCAGCTACTACAGAAGCTATCGACTTGAAATTTAGCATAGCTATTTCCGAAGCTGATGTGTGCGTATAAGAGAACCGGTAAAATTACTGGCTTAGAGACATTCCTTCTTAGTCCTCAGGGTTGGCAGCCCATTTACAGTCTTATGATTATAGTCTTGACTATTCAAATGTCTATGTGACTTAGACTCAGGTAAAAAAAAAGATAAAAAGATAAAAGACATTTATTAAGTAAGTAGGCCGTACGAGCACTTTTACACGTCAAGAATCTACCAGCGCTTCCCAAGAGGAGACACTGCTGAGAAGAAACGCCGCAAGAAAATCAGCAGTCAGTCATTTTTTAAACGTCAATGTGGTCCATGTGCCTTCCTCACAACCTAAAAAAAAACTAGGCGGTCTTGTCAATTTGAATGTTATGCTAGCGCCTGTGTCGTGCGCGCCTAAGCGAAGCTACTGTGATTGTCTTGTTAGACACAGCACAGGACTTGTTGCGATTTCTTTCTACTGTTGTGTTTAATTTGAGCATTTTTTATTTTATTAATCGTATGTGTGTTGTCCCCAGGCGTACACCCAGTACATCCCGCTGTCGATGTACGACCTGCAGACGTGGATGGGCGCGCCGTCGCTGTACGTGTACGACTGCTCGAGCGCCGGCGTCATCGTCGACAACTTCCGGGCGTTTGCCGACCAACACGAGCGCGATCTTGAGGTACAGTGCGTCGTTTACGTTACGACATCATCATTGTCGCCATCGTCGTCATTTTTATTAAAATTCGGACTGACTAGCGAATCACTTCTTTTATCGCCATTTTCGTTATCATCATTTCCATCGTTATTGTCATCATCTTCATCGTCATCATTCGCATTATCATCATTATCATTGTCATTGTTATCATGATCATCTATCGTCGCCGTTTTCGCTCACTCCCAAAATACCACAATTTCAAAATACCAGACTATTCTTTTTACCAGATTCCTTAGTCACCAGCTTCGAAATATTAGGTAAGCATAATCAACGATACCGAATTTTAAATGTTATTTTTTGAGATTCAAGTATATTGAGAATCTGGTATTTTAAAATTGTGGTATTTCGGGAATGAGCGGCCGTTTTCATCTGCATAATAATTGTCATTATTGCTATTGTCATTGTCATTATCATAATCAACGTCGTCATGACATTAATATCATCATCATTATTCTCATTTTTCAACACTGTTGTACAAACGTTTTTTATATTATTAAATAGTCATGGCAATGCCATAATCATTGTCAGCATCACCATTACCAACACCGTTGTCATCGTAATCGTCATAGTCATAGTCACTGGACTTGT